>JANHGB010044042.1:0-31129 GCA_026283785.1 Coracopsis vasa
AATGCTATTAAAACTGCTACTCCAAACATAGAATGGCATCAAAATAAAGCGTATTCCAGAACTGTCTCCCAGGATTTTCACATCTGCCTTCCCCCCACTCAAGGTTTTGGAACTTCCCCCCCTCAGAGTTAATCAGAAAAATTATCTCAAATGTGAAAGAAGACTCCCATAAAAAAATGAGTAGTAATGTAGGGAGATAATGTATTGGGAAATACACCAGGAAAAAAATATAACCAGAGAGGAAGAGATTCTTTAAAAGCTATCAAATAACAAATCAGCTATTATATCTGTCAATACAGGAGAAAAAAAAAAAAAAGAGGATGCTGAGAACTCTTCATCCTGCAATCTGTGGCATTAATAAATGATGAAGTATTAAGAAAACTGGGACACTTTGTACTTAAAACACTATCATATAAGGACAAGGGAATAAAGCTGAACTAAAACTAAGGCCATGACTTTGTATTGCTGGCAAATAATAACAGAAACGAAAAACAAAACCATGGAAGCAAATACATGAAGGCAAGACTTTCACATCTCTGGCAAATCGCGTGCTTGAATGCCATCACTTGTTTCTTCGGCACACCCACTGAAGTTGCTAAACCCTCCGACTCCTCCCTTCTCTCATGCTCAGCATCTGCTCCATGCCTTTGCAAGGATATTGCTGAAGAGCTCTATCCCTGGGATACTCTGCCCTCTACTTCCCTTTCCCAAGGAAAGAAAGAGTTATTCTTCTGTGAACTTTAAATATTCCTACAACATAATCAGGTTTCACAAAGACTTCCAAGTAGCACTATTCACTGCCTAACATCTATCCAGTTTATACCACACAACTCATCTTAGGTCGATTTTTTGTTGTTCTTTTCACAAGTCTCATCCAATCTCACCCATTTCTTTCCATATAAGCAGCTTTTATGCCAGAGCCTGTGCTTAACAACAGAAGGAAGGAACTCTTCTTGTAGGTGCAAATTATTCAGAAAGTGCAACAGGGAAGCAAAAAACAAGAACAGAGATGGGGAATGATCATCTGGTTGGTTTTTTGGTTGTTGTTTTTATTTTTTGCAGGAGAGCCTAGGGACGCTGTATTAGGTAGGGCCTTATATTTCCTTTAGAGGATGTGCATTAAGCAGAGTTCTACCCTGATTCCTTTAAGGAAGTGGAAGAGTTACAATGGTGTCTTTTCCCACTGAGAGCATTTCTAAGCTTTCCTCATAGGAAGCTTTCCATTTGGCGCATTCTTAAGTAGATCAAATGTAAAGGAAAATCCCAGTTCAGAATTAATTGGCATACATTTTTTCAGAAGCTGGAGGGATTTTGATTTTTTTTTCCTTCTAGATGGACTTACTTCTGCAATCCCCCATTTCAAGTTGTACCCATCTGTGTGTCCTGGGCTCAGCAGGAGCAGCCATTTTTCTCTTTCTTAGTAGCTGGTGCAGTGCTGTGTTTTTGACTTTCGGCCTGGGAACAGCGCTGATAACGCCGATATTTCTAGTTGTTTCTAAGTAACATTTACCCTGACCAAAGACTTTCTGAGTCTCATGCTCTGCCAGGGAGGAGAGGAAGCCAGGAGGAAGCAGAGACAGAACACCTGACCCAGACTAGCCAAGGAGGTATTCCATACCACAGCACGTCATACCCAGGATGTGGAAACTGGGGGCAGTTACCCGGAAGGGCGAGTTGACTGCCAGGGGTGTCGGTCGATGGGGTGGTGAGCTGTTGTATTCTCTTCCCTTGTTATTTCCTTTTCATTATTATTATTGGTGGTAGCAGTAGTGGTTTGTGTTATACCTTAGTTACAGGACTGTTCTTATCTCAACCTGTGGGAGTTACATTCTTCTGATTCTCCTTCCCATCCCTCTGGGAGTGGGGGGAGGAAGAGTTGTGGGGAGAGTGAGAGAGCAAGTTACGTGGTTGATTTATGGCTGACTGGGTTTAAACCACGACACCATCACATCCATTTTAGTTTGCAACAAGCAAACTAGTGTGCAAATCTGGGTTTTGGTGCTCATGTTTGCCTCTGTGCTGGGAAAGCCAGCTAGCTTTTGAGATGTGTGCACATATGTGTGTTTGCATGCACTTGTATAATACATGTGGAGTACATGTGTTTTCTTCAGAAGTCTGATGATGCGATGTTGTGGCATAGCCTTTTCCCCTCTTCATGAAAAGATCTTAACTCTCCTAAGTTTGCTGTGAGTGATTGTTTGGTAATTGCAAATCCAACAAGACCACTCTGTACTTTGTGAAATAATTATCAGGTCTGAATGACAATTAACTGTGTTTTGTTTCCTAAAAGGTGTGGTCATTGTCAAAGACTAACCCCGGAGTGGAAG
Source organism: Coracopsis vasa (assembly GCA_026283785.1). Lineage (NCBI taxonomy): Eukaryota > Metazoa > Chordata > Aves > Psittaciformes > Psittacidae > Coracopsis > Coracopsis vasa. The sequence goes on from JANHGB010044042.1 coordinate 2,328, forward strand.
AAAGCAGCAACAGCATTAAAAGTAAGTTGTTTAGCCTTTCAAATGTGCTTGTGGCAGTGGATTGAGGCGAGTTTGGCTGTTGGTCATCTGGCTTGGGGCTTGGTCCCCAAAACTGTGTCACTTTAGTCACACTTGTCCCGCCAGGGAAGTGGCCAGTCAGAAGCACTTAAACAGACAGCATTTTTTGTGGGTGTTTTTCTTTTTTTAAAAAAAGCCATTGAATTATAGAGGAAGCAAGTAAATTCTGTCCCTGTGAATTCCCTTCACTGTTTTCCAGGGCTGCTTTTAGCAGCACCAGAAGGCATTAGAATCTGGTCATCCCCCCAGATAGCATGTTCCTCATTTCTTTCTCACTGTTCTGTTGCCTGCCTCTAAAGTACAGGAAAAGCATGTAAAAACAGTGTTCTAAGCTGTTGGTGATGAATATTTCTTTAATCACAGAAAACTTGGTCATGTAGTGATTTGCTGAACTCTTGCCTATGTTAAATATATTCCTCTTATTCAATCACAAACTAAAAAAAATGCCAAACAATTTAAAACCTGGTTTGTCAGGATAAAAAAAGAATGGACATGTGGTATTCTGTAGGTTAATGCTTCTGCGGGGGATTACACCTCTCTTCTGGTGACTGTTTTTGTACCCTCCTAATAACACACTCTGCCCCGCACAGCATACACAGAGTATAAAATGTGTTAAATTGTTGTAGAGGTCTTGTCTTAGTATTTGTTTTTACTTCCACAGGGTGTAGTGAAAGTAGGTGCCGTAGATGCAGACAAACATCAGTCCTTGGGTGGACAGTATGGAGTCAGAGGGTTTCCAACTATCAAGATATTTGGAGCCAACAAAAACAAAGCAGAGGATTATCAGGGTAAATGTGATGCTTATTCGTGTGTTGCATGCCTGAAAAGTTTCCTGGATATAGTAATTATGGTAGCTGCCAATGCTGTCTTGTGTGCTGTTTCCTTCCTGTCTGGTGTTTGTTGCAGCTGATACATGGGTGGGTGGGACTAACTTGACCAAATTGTGCATGTCTTAGTGTGGGCTAACAGTCCCACCTGTAGTTGGTGGAGGTTGCTAAGCAGTTCTAAAGAATTATTCCTTTCTTCCTGTTTACTGGGAGCTTGCCACAGTCACTCCACATCATATAAGGGTGGTAGTTAAAAATTGGAGTGAAATCAATCATACTGTTTGTGTTTGTCAATGATGTCCCACCACTAGTACCATTATCACTCATAGTCCAGTCCTGCTTTTTGTGAAAAATCCATAGGGTGAGAGAGTGTTAAGTTTGTTAATGAAGTTGGGGGCCTACCTTAACCTGGCCTTTGATGCTTCAATCGCTCGTTTTGCTGCGTTGCAGGTGGCAGGACAAGTGACGCTATTGTTGATGCTGCTTTAAGTGCTCTTCGGTCCCTGGTGAAAGACCGTCTTAGTGGCAGAAGTGGAGGATATAGTTCTGGGAAACAGGTATTTGAGGAAATGTATGTGTTCAACTGGAGACTGTACAGGAGAGCCTATGCTCATTTCACAGAATAGTTGAAGTTGGAAGGAGCCTCTGGAAGCTGTCTAGTCCAGTCCCCCTGCCCAGTGCAGGGCCAGCTTGAGCAGATTGCTCAGGGCTGTGTCCCACCAAGTTGTTACTATCTCCAAAGACTGAGACTCCACATGGATTGCACTTTTGGGGCAACCTATTCCAGTGTTTGACCACCCTCAGAGTAGAAAAGTTTTCTCTTGTATTTAAACTAGATTCTTGTGTTTCAACTTATGCCCTTTTTGTCCTGTTACTGGGTGTTGCAGAAAAGAGCCTGCCTTTCTTTTCTTTACTCCCCTTCACTCGGGTATTTATATACATGGATAGGATCCATGTTACGTTTTCTCTCTTTCCAGCTGAGCAATCCCATCTTTCTCAACTTCTCATCATATGTCAGATGCTCAGAGCCCTTAAGCAGCTTTGACCCTTGGCTGGACTTGCTCCAGGGTGTGTATACTTCTTATACTGGGGAGCCCAGAACTAGACCCAGCACTCTTGGGTGTCTCACACAGTGCTGAACAGAGGAAGAGATCTCCCCAGATCTGCTGGCAACCCCAAGTGTAGCTTGGGGGGCTGTTGGCTGCCTTTGCCACAAGGGTGCAGTGCTGGCTTATATTAAGCTCATCCACCAAGACCCCCAGGCCCCTCTGAAAAGCTACTTTACAGTTAGTCAGTCTGAAACATGAGGTGATTCTTCTCCAGGTGTGTCTCTGTTTGAACTTTGAGGTTAGCTCTGTTTTTCAGCTGCTTGAGGTATCATTTGCCTAGTTCTAGTCTAAGCTTGAGTGGAATGAGTTGAATGGATGAGGCTTTTCTGAATTTGGTTGTGTTCTGAAGTTGGCTTGCTGGATTTCTCCCTGAAGGTAAATTGAAAAGTTTCTGGCTCCTACTACTGTTTCTAAATCATGGAACAAATACACTCTAGTGTCCTCAGGCTGGCCAGGTAGAAGACTTCAGTGATCTGTGCCCTGTAGTGTGTATTGCTGTCACACGTGTTTGTTTTGCCTGGAAACCAGAACACAATGGTGGGGGGGGGTTGGAGAGCACTTTGTTCTTGGGCAGCTGAGAGCATGAAGAACTGGGGAAGTGTTCCCTCATCTTGTTAGTCAGTTTGACCTGATTTTCTTTTTAAGAGAAGGATTGCTTACTGTTTCTTGAAAGTGCTGTGGGAGTAGGCTGTGTGTATTGTCAGTTCTAAAAATGGAGAAGTTGTGTAACCTATACTGCCTGTTTTGTGTCTCATTCAAATAAAGACCATTTGGTATGACATGACGCACAGGGGACTGCTTGTGTGGGAAACCAATTTTGGTTACTTCTTATGTGAGGGTCTGTTTGTTTCTTACAGAGCCGAGAGAGCGGAGGTGGTGATAAGAGGGATGTGATTGAGCTGACTGATGACAGCTTCGATAAGAACGTCATAAACAGTGATGATGTGTGGATGGTGGAGTTTTATGCCCCATGGTGTGGGCACTGCAAAAAGTAAATGAGCTTTTTCTTCGACAATTGAGTTCACATTAATGCTTTATTTTGTGTGATACCCTTAATCCCCTAAAGGAGAACTTGCATCTCTAATATGTCAGAAGTGGGGGTTTCTGTAAGGTGTTTTAACAAACATGTGGGCTTTGACTGCTCAGAGCACCTTGATGCTGCTCTGGCTGCATCCTGCCTTAGCAGTAAAGTGCCCAGTTACCAGTGGAAATAAGATCCAGAAGTTATGTGGGACTTGAGTCTCATTTGGAATAACCCTCCTAGCTGTCACTGTCTGCAGAGACTTTATTTTTTAACTGTGTGGTGTATGCCACATGAAACATGGTGTACTTTTGCTAGCTTTCTTAAAGCTTAGAGGACTCGTACCCTTCGTTTTTCAGCCTGGAGCCAGAATGGGCAGCTGCTGCCACTGAGGTGAAGGAACAAACAAAGGGAAAAGTAAAGCTGGCTGCAGTAGATGCAACTGTTAATCAGATGCTGACAGGCAGATATGGGGTAAGTGTGCTCTGCAATGGTTACAATTTCTTTTACGTCTCTAGTAAGTCAGATTTCCCTGTAATGCATACTGAACTGTTCCTTAATCTGGTACCATTTAAATGTTTGTGCTAAAAATGTTGTGTCACATACCATTTTCCCACAATATTCTTTCTTGAATGTCAGTAACAATATAAATGAATGGGATGAGGTAATTGAATAAATCTGGATGTTGCTGATGAAAATGGCTCTTTATGTCCATGAAATCTTGTATAGCATCATCATCTGAAGTAAAAGGTCTCTCAGACTGTATGCTGGCTGAGTATCTCCAGAACTCGCACATCTACCTGTACATCTTGGAGCCAGATATTGGAGATCACTGACAATGTTAGCTGCCCTGATCAGCTATGCTGCAAGTCCGAAAGGAACTGATATTCTTTAATTTTTAATACAGTACAGGATGTTCACAGTATGCTGCTTAGTTTTCCCGTGCATGTGGCTGGCAGTCAGTGGGAGCACTGAACAAATTTTAGTGGGAGTGTAGCAGGGGGAGCTTACGGTCTACTTGTTGCCATATAGGCACAGTGCTGTCCCCCCCACCCAAGAAAAATTGGGGAAACTACTGTCTAATAAAAATTAAGAGTTAAAATAGTCCTCATGGTACTTAAACTTGCAGTGCTCGGTACATCTGAATTGATATAAAACCATTACTGATTCATTAGACCTAAGACTTGAAACAGTGTATCAGTGTATGTTAACCTTGTTTTGAATTATTGCACAAGTAGGAAACAATTGTTGAAGTTCAGTTGTAACAGGCTGGGAGACTTGATTCACACAGGTGTTGAATCTCTTCCCTTTTTCTTCATCTAAAACATGTTGGAGTATCACATAACTTCCACCATAAATTTTCAGATTTATGTGATCTGATGGTTTCAACTTTTCTTGCAGATTCGTGGATTTCCTACCATTAAAATTTTCCAGAAAGGAGAAGACCCTGTTGATTATGATGGTGGGAGAACCAGATCTGACATTGTTTCTCGTGCTCTGGATCTGTTTTCTGATAATGCACCACCACCTGAGCTCCTGGAGGTACCTCTACATCATTTTCTCAAATTGCTTTTCCATCATATCCTTTGCTGCAGTTTTTACAGGACTATGTTACTGTAAATAGCCTAAATGTGTTGCCTGTGCACTCTGTTGCAGCGGAAAGTCAAGGATGACAAGTCTGATCATTTAGCTGTTATTTATTTTTCACTGAATTTGTGAACTGAAAGATTATCAGAATTGATACAGTGAAGACACTAATGGGATGGTATCAGGGTGTCTGAATTCTATTGAGGAATGAGTGAAAAGGTTGGGTTCTGTGCCCCATCTTTTTTCTTACAATAGGAGGGCATGGTTTTGTCATTGGCAAGCCATCCATTAGGAGATGCATAAGAACTGAGCTAGCTTGTTGTCCAAAAAACTCCACTAGTTTCAGCTTGATGTTGGTGGATTTGAAACAGTGATCAGTTGTCCCCAAAGTGGGGTGTATCCAAGACAATCTATTGGGGTGCAGGAAGAAAAAGAAAAGGTTTGTACTATTAATGTTTCATCTTTGTTACCCTTTTAAAATGTCCATTTTCTGCATGGTTTATAATGTACATCATGTTAGTACAATAGTACAAGCATGTAATTGATAGACATGTATTGGGGCTGTATGTTTAAAAATTTTTTTACTGGCAAAGGTGCACAATCAAAGTTTGAAGGTGTAGATAAATGGGTTGATTACTTTTTAAGGTAGACCACACAAAACTGGCATTGCTATTAATGTTGATTAAATGTCCTCATCCTCAACAGATGCTGCACCCTGCTGGCTCTCCTTATACTAGCAGTATTTTGAATGAAACTACAGGCATATGTGTAGGTCTGTGTTTGCTGGTTCCAAGGACAGTGATTTTTAGCATCTGTGATCTTGCTGTTCTCTCTAAGCCTTATTTGGTCCTGCTTATTTTTGTGTTATGAAGTCTTGGCAGAGGACTTTGTGAACTCTTTGTAATTAGTCTTGCACTGGCAGACCAGTGAAGCAGAAGGGTCTTGTAAGCATTTCTGTCAAGTTGTTCCAATGCTTATTAGCTTGTAGGATGGAGTTGATAGGCTACTGGAGGGAAGTGCAGTCACAGCTGGGTAACCATGTCTTAATCTCATTGACTTTCTGCTGCTTTCTTCTAGATAATCAGTGAAGATGTTCTGAAGAATACCTGTGATGCTCATCAGCTGTGCATCATTTCTGTCCTGCCTCATATTCTTGACACAGGTAGACATACAAGCAAAGAGATTTCTGTGTGAATTTGTCACTTAGAGCATGTAGTTGTGTTTAACTTGTTCAATCCTGTCTAACAGGAGCTTCAGGGAGGAATTCTTACCTGGATGTCATGTTAAAAATGGCTGAAAAATACAAAAAGAAAATGTGGGGGTAAGTGTTATTGTAGACAAGTTGTCTTTGAAAAGATGTGAGCATTTTTTAGAGGTAACAGGATCTAATTTGTATGATAGCAATCTATCTGCAGATAAGAGTTGTTCCTTGTTCGGGATAGTGTATCTTGGTATTTCACAAACTGTGCTGTGGGTGGGTGGGGATGAATAAACTTCTGGTTGGTTTTCTTTTCATCCTCTCAAACCTACAAATGATATCTAAGCAATAATGAGATCAGGTTAAGAATTTTTTTACTTTTGTCCTGAATGCTACAATATTTTAGGACAGCATTTATCCAGTTTCTTTTAGAGTCTTTTGCTGGTGGGTGAGCCTGCCAGTATGACTGAATCCTCAAAAAATAAAAGTAAATTGCAGTTTATTAACAAGTTTCACGCTCTCAATGAAGCAGGCCAGCAGGCTTTGCCTTTTCTCCTCCTCCTTCTCTCAAGCAGAGGTTAGGATCTCTGGGGCTTCTCTAGGTGAGAGTTCTGACACAGACTGCTGTGAAAAGAGGGCAAAATGGCTTGAAAGCCTGGGGCAAATGCTGAGACTGGTTGATTCCAGAGGTTCCTCAGGGGACTTGTTCTAAGCATTAGAGGAACTGAAACCTGACCAGCAAGGAACTAATACTGAGTGAAATACTGGTCTTGCAGATCTTGACAGGAAATCCTCTGCAGTGGGATTTGGGCTGTAAATTTGTCATGTTTGTATCTGTGAACCATTTTAAACCTTACTTATTCTATACTAAAGTATAGCAGTTTGTTCAGATTGGTAACATAGTTCTTTCCCTGGACTGTGTTTTGCTGCTGTTCTGGTCCACTTTCTAGTGGCTGTGAGCATGGGGCTGGCCTAGAATTGCTGTCAGGCAGGGACTTCTTCTGTTACATGGTTCAAGATTGGGATCCTGCTGACTTCAATAACAGCTGACACTGTCAAGGGCAGTTCAGAGCCTAGCTTGAACCCTACAGGGTTGTGGGATATGTATGACTTACATGATTGTAGTGCTCATCCTAATTATTAATTTTCTGTTTTATAATTTCCTGAAGGTGGCTGTGGACAGAAGCGGGTGCGCAGTCAGATCTTGAGAGCTCTTTGGGGATTGGAGGCTTTGGGTATCCAGCAATGGCAGCTATTAATGCTCGGAAGATGAAATTTGCCCTTCTGAAAGGATCATTCAGTGAGCAAGGGATAAATGAGTTTCTCAGGTATGACATCTTTAAGAGACTTAAATCTTTCTCTTTTCATGACTCTTTAAAACAAAATCAGGCTCTCCTGGATCAGGTGAGATTTGCACAGTTAAGAGAATTAAGACAATGCATATTCACTGGAGTCAAGGAATTATTTCAGTGAGGATTTCAGCTAATAAAGCAGTCACTGTGTTTTTATGGTGGACAGAATTATAAGAAGTTGGCCATTTAGACTTAAATAGTTTAGCACAAATATTGAAAACAGTTTGAAAATAGAAGTGAGCTTTGATCCTGAAAAATTCTGGTTCTCTGGTAATCAAAAAAATTGGCGGGAATTGGTAATCAATAGTGTCTGATTCAAATGGTGGATTATGATTTAGTAATTGGGAAGTTCCGAGTTTGGGTATTTAATAGGTGCTGTTGAGGTTCTGTATGTTGCTGTTAAGCTTTCTGGTTTGGTCTAGTCTTGTCTTCTCTCTCACACCTTCCCCATTCCCTTGGCATCTGATAAACTAATTGAGGGACCTGAAGCAATCCATCCAAAAAGTCAGCTCAAGTTCACTGAAACTGCCTCTTGTGTAGCTGGGCAAGAGCCAGTGCTGAAAAGAACTGAATGGGGAGAGGAAATGGAAATCAGGACAGAAGGTGGCAGCAGCAATTAAACAGAGCAGCTAAGCTTAAACTGTTACTTAAGCATGGTCAAAGTGAAGTGAGAATTCTGCTTCTGGGTAAAACACCAGCTGCCATAAGGTATGCATGTACATATATAATGTAAGCCTTTGAGAGCTTACATTAGCAGTATCCTTGCTCAGAGAATGGCAGAGGAGAGTCAGAATTACAAAAGCAAATACAACAGTCTCTCCTCACCTTGCTATAAGAAGCATATTAATTGAACCCTTTTCCTGCTGGTTTAATAGATACATTGCTATATTATCTTACCTGTATAAGTGATCAGACTGTCTTCTTAATGCCAAAAAAGGACCATTCTTGAACATCAAGTAAAAATTAGGATTCAGGTGCAAGGAAAGTAATACCAATCAGTTTGTGCTAATGCGTGTGAGAAACATCTGCCTTTCTCAGACATGGCAAATGTCTCTTAGTGTGTAAAATCCATCTTAGTGAAGCCTCTCCTGGTGAGGGTGGATGGTGCTTTCAGGACATAACAGCCAACTTAACAGCTTGTATTGCATTAGGTAATTGGTTTGGTATTGTCTTACTGCAGAGCAGTTCTTGCTAGAATAATCTCTCACTTGACACTTCAGCTCAGCTGTGCTACCTAGACAAAGCAGTACAATCACCTTGGGGGTAGCTGACTGTTAACTCAGCTTCCTGCATGCAGCTTTTGTAATCTAATAGGTATTCTCAGCAGTGTTGACCAAAAGTGAAGAAGTTGGCACTAAGAAGAGCATAAAAATTGTAGGTCCCACCTAGGGAGGAATGCTTGTTCAGTCTTATTTGCCTCTGAAAGAGTGCAAAGGGATTAGCTCTTTGGGATTTTAATGCTTAGGCTTTTTGAGGAAGCCTAATCAGCAAGTGCAAGATGGAGTATCTTGAAGCTGGTTACCTCCTCCCCACTGTAACCTGTGGACGCTTAGTCTCTCCTTAAAAACATTACTAAAAAGATGATTATAAAAGATTTCAAGTAACAGTTGCAGGTGACTCCCAACACTAGAAGGCTCTTGGAGTTGCCTTAAGTGATAACACACTGTTAAAGGGGCTGTGTGTGTCCATGGTTGTTAGACTGCTGAAATGTGAAATAATATAATTCACATTGTTTGTTTCTTTGAATCCAATTGTAAATTTGCAGTGCTGCTTTAAAGGCTCTATAATTTTCTGCTTCTCAGATGGAAAAGTTTTTGCTTCCACACAGTTTAGATTTGTTTCCAGAGATCAGATCTTGAAATTGACTTCCTTTTATCTGGAGCAGGCACTGTTCCAGGTGGATGGAACTGAAGAAATTTCTCTAACTTGTTTGTTGTTTTGGTTTTTTTTATCTCAGGGAACTATCTGTTGGTCGTGGCTCTACAGCACCAGTGGCTGGTGGAGCTTTCCCTAAAATTCATTCAGTTGAACCTTGGGATGGCAAAGATGGCGAGGTAAGGGGTGCTTCATTTCTAAAAGTGCTGATGATTTGCTATGCTCAGAAGTGATTAGGTAAAATAACTAAGAACTGGCAATGTGAAAATTCTTGTTCTTCAAAGATTGTGGTAAGTTGTATTGATGGTTTCCCATTATCTAAATCCTGCCACTAGACCAAACACCACATTCGTCACCTGGCACTGTGGAGAGATACTCCTGCCCAGCTGTTGGGATGTGGTCTGAAAGTTGAATCCCTTGAGCCTGAAATGTGTTACTACTTGTGCTGAATAAGGGAGGTGGTAGTGTGTGCATTCAAGGTAATGAGTGTTTCAGAGCCTTTCGTTCTGCAATATGCTGACCTTATTGTCAGTCTTAATGTCAGACAGTTTGTAAGGGAAAGCCAGTGTAATAAATAGAGTAGGGATTAAGTAGGTTCTTAAGGTTCAACATTGCTGTAAAAACTTAAGTTACTGCAATGCTTTGATCTACTTCAGATGGAATTAAAGTGCAGAATACAGTAGTATTAGTACATCTGTATTTGCCTTTATCTGGAGTATTTTTATTAGTAGAAAACAACCTCCTAGTCTAAACTCTGATCACTTGTCCTGTGCTTAATACACTTTGAGATTTTATGAATGACAGAGATGACAGGAGGGAGCTGTACTCTCAGTATGAAGTATCTTTCAGAATCAGTGATGTCCTGTGTTAAGTGCTTCTAAACCCATGCTCAAAACCTTCCCTTTTCCACAGCTTCCAGTTGAAGATGATATTGATCTCAGTGATGTGGATCTGGATGACTGGGATAAAGATGAGCTGTGAGATCTTCAGGAAACTTCTTTTCTTGGGCGAGCTTGTGCAGCAGTTTGCAGCCTGGTTCACAATCGGATGGATATTTCAGTGGCCTTTTTATAGAGAACTAGCACATGCCACACTGTGCTATGTGATGCACTGCAGCAGTGAACTGTACGCATCTCAAGAAAACATTGCAGAAATTCTATGAATTGTCATAACCAGTAAACTTGATTGTATTCTGTGTAACAAATATTTTGAGGACAACATGGATATTTCTTTGGAACATCTTGGGGTTTGTTTTGTTGATAGCGTGCTGTTTGAGTGTTGCTGGAGGCTGTTAGTGTAACCAATTTTAAATGTGATATTTTCTTCATGGAGGTGGAACCTGGTCAGCTTCTGTTTCAATTAAAGAATAAAACAAAATATTTTTGACACACAGTGTTAGTCTTGTATAGAGTAACAGAGGTGCACATGATAAAAGCTATCCTATTTTGGATGACTCTTGAAAAATGAGCTGTAGACTACAGAGGCTGGGGCAGAGGGGAGTCCTTAAACCACCCCTTGCTGTGAATGACCTTGACAGTTTGGTCAAAAGCCTGATTAGATGGACAATCCTAGTTTAAATGCTCTTTAGTCTTCCTCTTCTTTCTCAGGGGCTTTCTCTTTGTGCCAGACTCGGTGAGATCTTTAACACAATGGAAGCAGGGTGGCTGCTGCAGTAGGAGACACAGGGAGCTGTTGGTCTTTCCTCAGGATTGGAGGTAAAGCTAATCTCCATTTTAGGGCATAAGCTAACATTTTAGGGCAAGGTGCTAACAAAAACACCATAGTGCTCTCTCCAGCAAATTGGGTAGTGGTAGTACTCTTCACTTCCCATCTCACATTGCTTTGATTTGAAATCACTATTTCCTTGGAAAGGGAATCGGGACTGGGCATGGCAAGGGTTGCTGCTGCTTTTAAAATACAAATACTATTATATTTTGTTGCTCTCCAGGTCTTGTGTCTAGTGAAGTGACCTTCATATGATCAGTTTAGAATTATGGAATTGTTTCTAAGTAAGGAAAGAAAGAACTGAAAGTTTACCCTCCTTTCAAGGAAATAATTTAATGTGGATATTTATTGTGTAGTGTCTGTAAGAGATGGCCCTGTAAGGAGAGCACCCTCCTGATGAAAGGCAGTGTCAGACTCATCGGTGGCCAACAGTAATTTTCTGGATTCGGTGCACGAAATGTGCTCAACTCTAAGCCATCCCAGCACATGAGTTCTAACTAAAAGGTCCTGGCAAAAACTAAACTGAGGAGTACTTGGGACTAGAAGTCATTCTACAGTAAATTCCACAGCAATTCCGAGGATCTTTCTTCTTGAGGTTTTATTTTTTAAAAAATTAAACTTTGAGTTTTGCTCTGATGCTTTTTAGGTTTTCTGGGGTTTTTTTAAGTTTGCTTTCTTAGAAGATCAGGACTGTATACACCTGGTAGATCCATTAGCCACCACACTTTTTAAATTGCTTTATTTCAAGTCCAGTAGATATTCCATCTTTGTTACTTACCAAAAATAATAAATACTACTATAGTACCTCTTGCCTCTGAAATATGTTTTTGTAAAACTATGAGATATTCATATTGAAGTCACTGTAAAAATTACTGCAAAAGGTGGGAAGATCTTATGCAATTATCCTGCTACAGCATCTGCATTTCAATTTCAGTAGCTAAAGATTGTTTTACTGCAACATTAGGGTTGAAAATTAATAGATGAAGCTCGAGCCATTTTTCTTTAGCTGCTGTCGAGAAGACTGAGGTCCACCTTAAAGTAGACATAAGGATAGTATTCTTGGTTACTCAGTTGTAAACCAGGGATGTCCATGCCAGGCTGCAAAAGGAAGCAATGTGATTTAGCAGCAGAAACAAGCTTGCACAGTTCCAAGCTACAATGGTTTGCTTTATGCCCCTTTCCACAGGTGGAATGGAGTTTTACATTTGCTGTGCTAAAAGTGGGGAATTTGCCACTGAGAATCTGAGGGTTTCTTGGTGGTTTTGGGGTGCCTAATCAAGGTTAGCATTGAGAAGTCAGGCTTGGTTGCAGCTTTATGAGCATGTGTAGTAGCACTGTTGTGTGCTTCAGCTCTAGAGCAACTCAGTTCTTTCTTCCTGCACTGCGAATCCTGCACTTGCTGGTTTTAGGCTGTTCTAATGCCTAGTGGTTTATCCTGAATTGTCTGTACAATCAAGTTACGGAAAGGGAGAAAGTGAGTGCTGCTGAAGGCTTAAACTGAGGTATTTGGTCAATGACAGCCTTTTTCAGGGGATAGAGGTGTCACAGCCCCAGCATTTGGTTCTAGATTAATTTTCTTGCTTGTGTTGATCTGAACATAATTAAGCCATAATTAAGCAGATCTGTTTCAGTCCAGTGGCTATAAACATCAGATGCTTCAACAGAAAATGTATGCAGTCTATGCATTTCTATTGTAATCTGAGCCTGTTACCCTAATCTAATCTGCAACCACCAGATTAGAGCTGCATCCAGCAGCACTGCAGGGTGTGTGGAGATGTGTGCTCTAGCCCCCCGGCAACGGAAGTATTCATCTGGCTAAGCTGGCACAAGCTACAGCATGTGCACTTGCAGTCCAAATACATACATCCATTATACTTGCTGCTGCAACTTCATCCAGGTGTTTGAAGACCACATTCAGGACATCTCTCAGCCGTTTTACAGACTTCCTGTTTGGCTGCAGCAGCATTGCTTGGAAATTGACGGGGAGGCCATACCTTGGAACACATCAACATATGTGATCATCTCTTGGGCAGAGGCACACCTTTCTGCTTCTGCCCTTCTTCCTCCTCTGCCTCCTGGCATGCTAGCTGATGTTGCACTGCAGAAACCACCTCAGTGGTGGTAGTTGCCTCTTTACCTGAAAGCATTTCCTTTTTGATGCCAAAACCCAACTAAACAGTGTCTTTCTGGTTTCTACTTCCTTGAAAGTGCCCCCAAAGACCTGTTTTTCATCAGCTTTCAATGTCACCTCTTTTTGTGGTCATCTCTGTTGTAACGGATGTTCCCTCCCACAAAGACCTACCCTAGGAATAGAGCTGTATGTTTTGACTTCTACAGGAATGTCTGCCAGCACTGGGTGTTTACCTACTTACCTCAGGACAGATTCAACAAAAACCCTCAAGGCTTTCACATGGATCCAGGCTACAAATGCTTCGCTGAAGTTCACTTTCAGCCAGCGCAGCAATGGGCCCTATGAGAACAGATATAACAGTGCTGTGATCCCCTTGCTGTGTGAAGCAACTCCATAGCTAACCCCACTTCAGCCATCACGGGCTGCTGAGATAGTTGTCAGGCAGCTTGTTAGTGGTTTCCAGTTTATTAGAACCTTGGGTGACCTCGGGGAAAGCATGTTATCTGTCCTGTGCCTCAGTCATATGGGCTAAATGGAGCTCCCAGGAGTCTGCTGGAACTATAAAGCCATTTCTGAGTGAGGTGCTTAGGCATGCCCGTAGCAAAGGATGTCGTTACGTGGGCTACCAAGTTGATGTGCTACTTACATATTGTTGTTTCTTATCAGAAGCTAATTTCATCAGCTCTTCCTTTTCACATTTCAGTTCCTTCTCATCAAAATAAAATTCTCGAACCATGAACCTATGATCAAATGACATTTGCTCTCACAAGCCATAGTCCAAGCAATATGAACACTCACCTAGAGAAGCAGGTACAGCCTGGTTCAAAGTTGCTAGCCATTTAACCAGTTAAAGTGTGTGCAGGGTGGGAGTTGAAGTCACCCCCAGAAAGCAAGCTTCCTGCTGTCAGTAGCATGAAAGCAAGGACAATTCCAGGATCTGTAGTTTGGTGTTTAAAGAACAGGGTCAGTGATTCTACTGCCATAGCTCCTTCACACCCTGCCTTCTCAGCAGCTTTAGGGCCAGAGCAGCCCAACCAGTAAAGAAGTCCCAAACCCAGTGGTGGATTCAGTAAACTGCACACAGAACAAGCTTCCCCTTATCCTCACCACCTGTCTGCTATAGCCTGCCCTACCTAGTAATCAGTGTTTCTTACCTGTTTTCCCTGGCTTTGGCCTTGAAGTCATCCATCACTTTTCTAAATAGGGTCACAGTGAAGAGTCCTCCCTCTGCATCCTCAGCAATCATTCTGAGGGAGGAAATCACTGTTGTGGTTTGACACAGCAAATCCCCTGTGCCTCTTTACCTTCCTATTTCACAGTTCTTTTCATTTATGCTGCTGAACACCACCCTGCTTTTCAAGAACTGCTCTGAACAAAATAGGAAACAAAAACTTCATTAGCACTGGCCACTTCACCTCCAATGTCAAACTCCCATGAGTTAAGCTCCTAAACCCATCACCGAACACACACATTCTGCCTGCCTGATTTTAATGTGTTTCCTGATAACATTCCCCACTTCCCATGCACTTGTGTTTTTGAGACAGTTAGTAACAAACACCTTTCTTCTTTCTCTGTGCTTTGTGCTTCTTCCATTTCAGATAACAGCACTGTCACCTCTTGTTCCCTGGATTGGACTTCATGGTCTGTGTGAGCTGAGCAGTGGAATATTTAATTCCTAGGAAGAATTTTTTACTCCAGGTGAAAGGATAAGTTTATGCAAATAACAGTACACTGAATTATCCTGTTCTACAGCAGGAAGCAATTAAAGATGCAAAGATAGTGTTTGATCTTTGTAAAAAGTACTTTCCATAAGGTTGCATGTGATTGCATGAGTCTGAATTATGCCTGGATTACTGTAACAAATTGTTTGGCAATTCTACACAAAAAGAAAAGGCCCTGGTTGAAAGTAGAGAGAACAAGATAACGGGAAAAGGGAACAATAAGCTAACTGTAAACAAAACAGGGATGATTTTTTTTTCTTTCATCTGCACTTCACTTCAGCAGAGTAATTTCTGATTCCAATTGAGAATGAGATTGAGCAAATCTCTATGTTCAAATGGAGCCCATGCATTAGACAAATGATTCCTTCCAGGATCCAGCAATGTGAAGGGCTGAAATATGGCAGAGATTTCTGAAACCAACACAGACTGTTACTTGGAATTTCACTTACTTGGTGGAGCGAGGTACTACCATATCGGAGAGGGATTCATAGGTCTTCTGCCACTGTACGTAGCTTGACCTTTGAGTAACACAAAACAAAGCACAGAAAACACATACCGTATTATGGGAAGCAAAGATGTTGATAAATATAGTTAATTAAGCTAATGTCTTAGGGTAGAAATGTTGGAGCTCTTCATGCTGGGTTATGTGATTAAGATACATTAAGCCTCTCCTGTCCTTTCCTCTCCTAGTTATGAACTAGGGAGATATTTCCTTCTGCACTGCACCCTCAATTGTCACTTTGGCTCTTGGCATGAGGAAGGGCCCAAAGCAGGAAGCTGATGGTGGCAAGAATGTAGCTTTTGGTACATATTTCCAGGCTGCCATAAAACGTCCTCTGCTCCAGGACCCCTGTACAAGCCTCCTACCAGGAGGCTGTTTGAGAACCCACTGTGTAGCCATTAAAAACCTACATCCCGCTTCTGTCCTGCTGTGAGTTTGGAGACATCTTTGCCTCTTTCTTTTGTGCCAGCACTACCCTTGGCAGAAACCATTCTTTCCCCTTTGCTAACAGCAATACCTATGCCCCAGCCAGAGTGCTGATGACCTGCCTCAACCTTATCCAGTATCACCTGGATTCGGTGCTTTGGCCTGAAACTCAACGCCACATTGAGCACATGTGAGCGCACTATTGCCTTACTTTGGTACCACGACGAGCAGCGTGATAAGATACTCAGAGTTCAGAACAAAGTCTTCTTTATGCACAATGTCTGCTAGGGTCCGAGTCAGCAGATTTCCCCTATGGTGAAGAAGACAAAGAAAAAATAATGCTAGCAGGAGCCCAGCAGCAACATACTGGAGGTACTGAGCTGTGGGTGTAGTTGCTAATAGCATATATCAGGGTTGAAGAAGGCCAGGAAGAAGGTGGCTAAAGGACATGTCTACACTTCTAAAATGGCCATTTAGTTATTTTTACTGCAACTAAAAAGAATAAAAAGGCAACTAATACTAGTGGCAGAATATTGGTGACTAGAACTAAGCTAGTTTATGCCCTTTAGGTGAAATGACACCATTCTGCTACTATTGTTTCTACAGTAAGGGTGCAGTTGCTTGGGAAGTGCACATCTAAAGTTACCAGTCTACTCCCAGTCACTGCTGCATCTCACAGGAGCCACCTTCTTTTTCTGTGTGACCACACTTGAGCCAGAGTAAGCAACGGACCTAAGCCATCAAACCCTGGCAAACCTGCACTGCTGTGGACAAGCATGCAGAGATACCTCCCTCCAGGTGAAGGACAGAAGGCGCAGCAGTCTCATGCAAGGTGGGACCTGCAGGAGGGGGTCTCTTCACAGTCTAAGCCCACCTGATCACATAAAGTCCAACCAGTGCTGCATAGCTAGGACGTGTTGGTGGCTGGGGCTGGCCAGGCATGGCTGGTAGGCACTCCTTCCCAGTGCCAGGGAGGGCAGCCACGAGGAGTGAAGAAGGACCAAATCCAGTAGGTTTTGGTTTGAGGTTTGCTGTGCCAGTCTAAACATTAATTAACTAGCCAGTAACATCTTACTAGATGTTCAACCCAAGCTAGCTGGCACTAGGAAACACCAGAGACGTCAGCATTTAAAGGTGAATGGGGTGGTGAGAGGAAGAGATGCCTGAACCACAAGGTCTCTGTTCATCACCTTGCTGGAGGCCTGACACTGCTCGTGTTCCCCACACAGGGCTTCTGTCTATCTCCAGGAGCTTAAAGCTGATGTGGAAGCTGAAGAGATGCTGCAGGAGTGGACTGGGAATACGAATGGGCCAGAAAAGAGAAATGGGAGCGAATGTCCCCTTGTACCTCCCACTCATGATTAATCACATGCATGCAGCCTGAGACAAACATGTCTAACACTGTCTATACCAAGCTGGAAGCACAGGCCAGTGGTGCTGGCTGGTGGTAGTGAGGCATGGACACAGGAACTCAGAGACACTCTCTCCTCAGAGAGAGGAGAAGATGTAACTGTGATATGGCTCTGCTGACCCTCACAGGCACTGCAGTCCCATGTTGGGCAGGTCTCCATGAAGGACAGGAGTTCCTGCAGCACCAGGAAGGTGAGGACCTGTGTCCAAGGAGCCCGAGCAGAAAGCGGTGGCAGGTATGAGCATGTGTTGGGTGAGGGCTTGCTCAGCATCATCTAAATTGCTTTAAATTTACTACTTCCTGGAATTTACTATTCTCCCTAGTGATGCCCTGAAAAAAAAGATCCAGGTATCAGCACTGCCATAGGTAAAGACCATAAGCATTTGAAGACAGGAGAGAGAGCATTTGGGAAGCCCTGATAGGGCATTACCTGGACCAACAGAAGGAAACAAACTAAAATGTAAGTGTGTGTGCTGCTGGTGAGGGATAGGAACAAGCAAGACAGAGAACGATTCCCACCAGCACACACATGGTCCATTGCACAGAAGTGGGTGTGAGCATGCACTGTCCTCAGTTCAGACATGCAGTGTTCCAGATGCAAACAGCATGTACTGTACTTACATAGTTTTTTTCTCCAGGCTCTGCAAATTTCCTTTAATGTTGTTGTATGTGGCTGATCGGGTCTTTAGGTCTGCTTCTATCTGTGTCACTTGCTAAAACAAAGTAAAGACAGTGAGTCAATTCAGTGCTCAAGGCATTGTCCTTGCCCCCCTCCTGCTCCCTCTGCACTTTAACACAAGGACATAGCTGTCAGCCCCCCATAAACCTGCCTCATTGTGGCCAAGGGGGAGCTAGTGTCAGAGGTCCCCTGCGTCAAAGCCCTCTGCAGAAAGCAGGGTTCAGTTAGCTGTTGCCCTGTGTGCTACAGCTGTACCTAAGGAGCAAGTTCACGGTTTCGTTTCTTACCTATATTGAACAACACATCACTCCTTTGTGAACAGACTGACAGTGTAAATCATTCAACCAGCCTGCAGCACGTCTGATTTAATGCCAGGCCAACAATTTCACAAAAGAACTCCAAAATGGAGAATAACATGGCAGTAGATAAAAACAATAAAATGTTACAGTGGAGGGGATTAAAGTGCAGAAATTGTGTCAACGTACTCTAGTAAATCTGATAAAGTGTCATATGCTTACAGATCAGATAGGTGTAAATATATGTACCATTATTATTACAGTATAAATTACAATA
The DNA here is from genome assembly GCA_026283785.1 of Coracopsis vasa. Lineage (NCBI taxonomy): Eukaryota > Metazoa > Chordata > Aves > Psittaciformes > Psittacidae > Coracopsis > Coracopsis vasa. The sequence goes on from JANHGB010044042.1 coordinate 20,543, forward strand.
ATATCAACTGCTTCAGTGCGGGCTTCTGAGCCTGTTTCTGCCCAAACCAAATGCAAAGCTCTCACTGATTGCCCTGAGAGGAGGGACCAGAAACTGACAAAAGACATGCTTGCCCATGCTGATATCTTCTTAGAAACTGGAGTACAATTTACCTTTGTTAATGCTTCTGATATATTCTTCAGCGGCTGCTTTATGGGGTATTTGGCCATGTCCCACTCAAACCGTGTCAGGTAGCTAATTAGGTCAACTGAAAATGCAAAGAGATGCATGAAAGCAGATCGCTTACCAGATGGCAGATCAAAGTTTGGGTATTAGTCCCCAGCTATAGCCTAAGCACAGCTTTGATTAATGTTAGAGATGGGCGTGAACCAGAAGCCCACCTCTGAGTCCTCACATAAATTTGATCCAGATCAAACCTGCACAGATCACACATCAAATCTAATAATCTTTCCAAACATCCCCGAATTTAGAAGTTGAACCAGAAATCTTTTCTGCATCACACCTAACAGTAGAGAACAAGCATTACTGTAGAATTGGCTGTATCAGCAGGACACAGCAATGCACAGCCATTCTTCTTCACAGTAGAAACAGCTTCATGTAACCTCAATCTAGATTATTGCAATATGCCTGAATTTAATCCTGGCAAGGGCTATCAGAAAAATACTTTGTGCCCAAAACCAGCAGTAATACTTTGGGTTGGTGACAGTTTGATCAAAGGTATGAAGAGCGTAGCTGATGCCATTTCTCTGTGATTCAGTCAAGCACTCACTAGAAATCAAATTCAGGTGTGATAAGAAATTCCTCATCAGCTTTGCACACAGAGCTCACCATCTCACACAAAGCTGTACAGTATTTCTCTAAATGGATAAACCCAGTCACAACATCCAACAACAGAAACTCACAGCAAGGCCCTGTGCATGCAGTCCCCCAGAACAAGACACCCTCAGACCCTGGGAGTCACGTCATCTTCCCAGAATTGAGGGGAAATGACACATATGACACCCAGCTCCCAGAAGAGGACCATGGTGTTTCACTTTGAACACCAAGCTTCCTTAACATGAGAAAATGTTAAGGCTTGGTACATTATGGTACCAAATAAGGAATTCTCCTCTAGCAGCTCATGAAATCAGAGAGCTCTTTACCTGAGTCCTGAGAGCCTTTGGGATGCCAAACACACCCCTACATAGTGTTCTTGATCAGCTTTATGGGATGGGATAAAGCCACACATCCTGCCACAACAAGCAGAGGGGCAGGTTACAGAGTTCAGAGTAAGGCAGTAGGCAAAGAGGCCAGAGGCAATGTCACCTGCAGGGTAGGCTTCCTTCCAGACCAGGAGGGCAAACATAGAGAATGCTCTGAGGAAATGGGGAACAAAACAAGTTTAAGGCACCAAGTAAAAGGAAGGGCATGCTGAGGCTCTTTGCTGCCTTGTCCGGAGTTAATTCAGTCCCACGTCAAGGTTTGAGCAGTTTCTTGTGGGATGGATTTTGAGGGTGTGGGGAAAACTTTATGAACCAAGACGCATGAGGAGTGTGAAAAGTTGTGTAACTGCCATACTGAAAGGCTGAAGGTACTACCCTGTCTCATGTGATACAGAATACACTTGGCAGGAGGGCACTATCCTTTCCATGGGCTTCTCTCACCCCACAACAGAGTCAGTTTACCCTATTAGATTTCCAAAGCACGGAAAGTCTTATGCTAGGAGGAAACAGGCTTCTTAGCAAGGAATAAACTGCCTGGGAGGCAGAGACTACTGGTACGATAATGCTCTCCCCCTCTTTGTAAAACTACAGCTGTGTAAACCTCAGCCACATCAAGGGGTAGGGAGGTGACAGGAGTCATAAGGCAAAGATCCAGCTCTTCCTGTTAATGTGTGATTGGGAATAGGCAATTTCTCCTGCACAGGGAGGGTGTGGGAAGGGGGTATGACTGCAGCAGGCAGGAAGAGCTATCACAAAGCTCCTGTGCATTTGGTTCTCTGGCAGGGCTTACTCATGGTCTCTGGGCAAAAGGCAGGGAGGTAAAAAAATACTTGAGCCACAAAGTTCACAGAACATTTCCAGCACAGGGTCGTGACACAAGGATTTCATCCTGCTGCCTCTCTTCCAGGCTTTCTTGCTTAGGCTTTGCTGAATTGGATAAGAATGAAAACTGCAAAGAGCATGGTATTACCGGGCTGAGCGGAGCAACAGCATATTTGCAGGCTTTTTAAAGATAGACACTATTTATAGCTGAGGAGATATGAAAGTTCCTTGAAGACATACAAGGGTGTGTGTTCACTTAAAGTGCTGTATTTTCTAGTACTTTGTATTTTCCTTCACACAAATCTAACCAAACCATTGTTAGACACACAGCCACCATCTTCACCAGTGCCTGGACCAAACTGTTGTCAGGATTACATACAACTGAGCTAAAATCAGAAAACTTGTATAGGGTGACTTAAACCAAAGTTTGAGTTGGGACAGTGTAATAGTCTGAACCAGGACCATGCAGCATGAAGTCATGTCTTCTAATTCTGTTTCTGATTTCATGACCTTGAGGAAGTCTTCAACTTCAAGATCCTTTTGCTGATCAGAAAGGGGAGGAGGAAGAATTCATACAGCAAAGTTGCTGTTGTTTATAAAGAATGACACTGGAGTATTTTAAAGGAGTCCCCATATAATAAAGCTGACCCAATTTTTTAAGATAATAGTAATAACAGATAATCTTGGAAAGGTTAATGACTCAGTTTAGTATGAGTTGTTTGAATGACCAAATCCAGATAGAATACTGAAATTAGTAACACACACAAATAATTTTCACATCCTTCTATTACAACACATGCAGAGTTAATAGGGAAAGAAACTGGTGTAAAAAGAGGAAACAAAGGAAATAAGCAAAACCTGTTGTTTCTCAAGTCATAGGGATATCGTGATCAAGCTACGAGGTTGTTACTTGAGAAATCCATCGTAACCTGATCACTGTATCTCTACAACCAGACCAAGACTTTTCTCTAGCACTAGTGCACACCGATGCATGCTTGTAACAACACAGCAATCATCAATCCTCAACATACTTTTGAGACATTTCATTTTATCCTTTAGTCCTGAAACACAGTAAGTGGGATTATCATAATTGGTAAACAGTTGCACTCACTAAATGTCAGTCTTATGTCATACATTTCTAACAGAACTTCCTCCCCATCATTTACTCATACAGATCTGAAGCACAACACTGCAGACAGTCAAAGGGAGATGGAGTGTGCATTCTTAGTTTATGTAAAAGCATCATTCTACAGGCCTGTTATTAGCATCTGTAACAAATCCAATTTTGCTGTATTTTTCCAGGATAGCTGGGGAGGAATTTGCTCTGAAACACGCTCAGGGTCTAACGAAATGTGGGGAGGTCTAGCAACTGCCAGTTTCTCAATGTTAATTTTGTCCGTGACACAGGTTCCCTTTATGGCCTTGAGTACCATACTAGGTAACAAGCAGGGAAAATTACTTCATGGAGGTTATAAAAACACTGCATTGACTACTTAGAGATGATGTAGGGGGGCATACTGGAAGGTAATAGGCTCCCACAGCCCTTTGGCATGTCAGAAGTGCCCCTGCTGTCACTGCCTGCTTTTCTCTGCCACACTAGTGCAGGCAGCAAGGGCAGGACTATGCTGGAGGGCATTTCCTCCTAACAGGAGTAGCACCTGTATGTCCTGCCAGCCCCTAGCACAACCTTGTGAGTGCAGCCCCAGCTCCATCTTTTGGAGCTGTTGCCCCACACCCAGCTGTGATGTCAGAAATCCACAGTTAACAACATGACCTATCCTAGCACTGTAGGAGGGAAGGCAAATCACTGCCAGATCACTGACAGATGTTGTGCAGCCATACAAAATGAGATTTAGCTGCCTGTAAGAGATCAACCCCATACAGGGCACAGGAAGGTGCTAGATCATTTTAGAAGTGCAGAAAGATGTCTCCTACTTTCCTCTTCACTCCTCAGCTCTGGTGTTAGGAATCAGTTCAGTACTAGGTGCTGAACACTGCCCTGGACACAAAGTTGGTGCTGGCTAGAGCTTCTGCTACCTTTGAGAAAAACAGGAGCTGGAGAGATGTGTTCTTTAAAAATGTTGCTGGTGGTTGTCCTTTCTAATGTGTGCGTGTTTCAATGCCACATGTTCATTTTCTGAAGCAAACAAAAAACCCATATTCACAGCACCTACCTCCATTGGCCAGAAGATTTTCCTGCACTTTATCTTTTGAGTCCTCCATAACTTCTCCTATGTACTGGGCTATTTTCTTTATTACGCTGAGGTGTAAAAAGAGAAGATTTGTTAGTGAAGAAATGATTATAAAAAAGGTTGCCACAATGATCTGCTAAACATGGAGATGTCTAAACAAAACACTTCTAAAGCAAGGCAGGTTAATTTGAAATTCAAATGGAGATAAACCATCTACGGCATATTGCAGAACCAAATGCCTTATTTCTAAATACACTGATCTCTGCAAACACATAGGCAGTATCATTTCCACCATGCTCTAAACTTCCAGAAGATCAAGATTCAGTCTCCTGTACACTCATGGTACTCGGCAGAAACCAGAAAGGAAGAAACTCATGTTTAAAGTGCCAAAGGTGATCGAGGAAGAAGAAGCAACATACAGGCAACATATAGGCTGAATATCTGTTCTACGAGATGCTAAATAAACCCCTAGGGCTTGCTGAGATAAGGTTCTTACAAAGTACTCTGGAAAATTACAGCGTTCGCTTGATGGACAGAGAGAAGTTCCTTCTTATTCCTCTTCTTTAGGGGACTCTTGCTTTCTTTATCATGGTAGACAAGACACTCCTTTAAGGTGTGGGAGAATTAGATTCAAAACTTCCTTCTGCCCGATTAGGGCAGTGATTTGAACAGAGCCCCTCACTGTGAGCAGTCTGCAGGGAGGGTGCAGGGTCCACACCGAGCTTCCCCATCAGCTGTGGCCTTGCCAAGCACTTCTGCAATTTTCAGCTTGCAGACACAGCTGGTTTTTGGCTCCTTCACAATGCTCCGGAAGCCAAAGGAACTCTGAACAAGACAGAACTCCAGCTCAGTTGGTAAGACCAGTATAGCAGGAGGATAAAGACATTACAGAGAAAGTAGCCAAAAGAAAAGGGTACAACCCAGCAGCTTTTCCCAGGGGGCTGAACTGCTTTCATTACTGTGGAGTGCAGCTGGTGGCTAACCTGATAGCTGGGAGACAGTTAGCTCTGGTCTCTCTCCACAGGTGTAGATGGTGGGAAAGGCATGTGCTCTCATGCACCTGACAGTCATAGCTGCCCAGGCTAGGTCCCTGCAGCAGAGCACAGCTAGAATGTATGCATACACTGGGACAGAGAAACATTCTCCAGTCCTGGCTTAATTTCTGTGCCTTGCCTTGCATCCTGTGAAATGCAAGTGGGATTCACTTATCCAATACATTCCCCACACAAAGACAGAACACGCACCCTGTGCACCACTGATGTCTGAGGCGAGTGAGAGGAATCAGACCTCTGTAGAAGCCCCATTGCCTACTGTGACATCTATCAGCAAGCAGCTTTCGCATCGAACCCTTAAACCTCTGCCCTTAAATGAGACCTTGAGCAAATATCATCCTCAAATAATGCATTATAAAGGAAGAGGGTTTCAGCTAAACTGCCTTGAGAAGTAGTAATAAAAACCTGTAAAGAGAATAACTCCATTTAGCCTATTATTATGGCTTGGAAGACTCTCATATTTTGCTTTTGGAATTGCTGCAATGCCATTCCTTTAAAAAATGAAAAATAAAAAAGGAAAAAATAAAAAGGTCTAACACACTTTAAATGTTAACTGTGGGTTAAAAGGTGCCACCAGCTAGGCCTTCAAAATACTGCAGGGAGCAGAAGCCCTGCAATCTGATGCTGCTGCAGAATGTTCCACCAACCAAGCATCCAGGAGAACACCCGGGGTAAGGGTTACTGAGGGGACTGTCAGCTTCAGAGAGCTCCACATTGCCACAGGGTGACATGGAAAAACACTCTGCTTCCCTGCGTAAATAAATAATAAAAGTATGTGGAAACAATAGATCCTGCAAACTCCTGCCCTTTCTCTGCTGTCCTGGCAGGAGGCAGCGCTGACAGGTTTGCACTGCCTGGCTTTATGGGCAGCTGTGTTTATCCAGCAACAGTTTAGCAGGTAGCTCTTTCAGAGGAGCAGGAACATAAATGCTCCAGTCAGTTGAACAGGCTTGTAGCCCTCTGGATGCCATTCAAGTGCTTGGCATTTTAACCCCTGAATCACTGTTTAGGCTCGCAGCCCTGGGCATTTATTTAACACAAAATGCTTTTTATGTCCTTGTGGGACATGACAGATTTGTGGGGGTTATTCTCTGTTATTACTCTAATGCATTTTTCTTATTTTTCTACACATTCTTCTTAGTTTTAAAACCTTTTGATTCTTCTTGGTTACCTAGCTTAATAGGCAAACAAGACAAATGAGAAAACTCAAATCAAAAAGATAAGTGCAGGGGCCTCACTGACCCCTTTACTTGTGCCTATAGCACCATAACAGTCATTACTGGCATTAAAGGGACAATTCGTGGAGTAAAGTGGCATTGAGCCGTACCACGTTGTCAAGTTAAGACGTAGGTAACTAATGGAGCCAGAGAGCTTAGGGAGCTCATACTGACATTTCACATAAAACTGCCCCTTGTGATCTTACACAGATCCTACAGTCAGCCTTTCAGAAGTCCTAATTCTTCAGAAAGCTGGAGATTAGTTAAGCCCTTCTGCAAATCAGTTCTGTATGATTTTTGGCAGTCCTCAAACCCAGATCATACAGTTGCTTGCCCATCTGCTGCGCTGAGTAGAGACATGTTCCGTTAGATTAGAGATAGCAGGTACTGGCACTCTGGCACTGTCTCTCCCCAGATTTGCCCCCATTCCTGCTTCATGAAGAATCTCTGCAGTATAAAACAAAGGCCTGAACATGCTTATAAAGAATTTGTGGCAGGTTTTTTGCAGGATCACAATGGAAAAGGGGTTTGGGGTTGGTATTTTTGATGAATTAACTTGCTCAGTCCTGCTACAAATCCTGAAAAACGGTTTAGTTTTAGGTAGCCCTCTGAGGAGCAGGGAGCTGAACTCAATTATTCTTATGAGTCCCTTCTAATTCAAGATATGAATCATATTCTTAAAAGTTCAATGTTGTATGCAACCCAGAAGGATCAAATATGATCATCCTAATACAGCCCTGCTATAGCACCAGTAAAGTAAAAAATCCTTTGGAGAAATGTATTCTAGCAGACTTACTTTTACCCAAACTGCCTAGCATAGATGTAAATAGTTTATATCAGTGTGTGTTTGCAACTGCCAGAGAAAATCTATGACAGTATCGAGCATATTTAGACAAGAAAATCTTTATTGCTCCTGGCTGGGGGAAAAAGGCAAAAAGCCCCAGAGCTAACATGCCTTTGTTATCAAGACCCAGAATCCCCAGCAGCTTATACTTTCATTGCCTCAACAACAAAGTCTACTTTGTGCCAAGTATCTTACAATCTGACATTTTCTCAGCTTGCTGTACTGTATTATTCTTTGAACACCCAGATAAGTTTGGCCCAAAAGGCAAACTGGGCAATGAGCAACAAGGAGATCACGTGAGTCTTTGCATAAATAGGTTTGATATAATGCGAGTCAACATTCTGGTTTTCAAGAAGTTTAAAAGCCTAAGAGGGAGAGGTCCAGATTTCATTCAGAACAACTTACTCTTTAGAACTCCTGTATTTGGTTGAAAAGGGCAGAAGGCTCAACAGAACTAGTCTTGGAAAATAAGATCAGGGAAGGCTTCATATTCTCTAAATGCTGTTTTATTAATTTAAGTTTATGGATGGGGTGGGAGGATGTTCTTAAAAAATAAATAAAGAAAAGAATCCTTATAAGCAGTTCCCTTTTGAGAAACAGCTTCCCTCACACTGCCACTCAAACAGATTGCTGTGCAGACAAAACCATCACAGACTTAATTCAGCTAAATTTTAAGGAATTATCATTCTTTCTGACGATTCCATGACAACCAACAAAGGGTTAAACAAAGTCGATCCACTTTAGTCCAGTTGTAGTTCAGGCTGAACTGAGTCAGACTGAGGTGAACAAAAGGACATACTGTCCCATAAAAACAATGTCTGTTTCTCATTTGCAGGTAGTAAATAAGATCTATTTTACCTTTCAGCAAAGCTATCAAGTTTTCCCAACTCATCTGACAGACCAACAAGCGCATCCAGTGTTCCCACCTGTGCAAAAGATAAGAAGTAGGTGAAAGATGCACAAGTCTGCCCAAGGCTTCTGTTGGCAGTCTTAGGGACACCGACTTGTGTTTGCCCTTGTGAATTCAACAGTTGGGCAGAACCTTATTTACTTGATGGAAAATAGTAGCAATTCCTTTACTGAGACCTAGGGCACAAAAAGCCTTTTCCAGTAAAGGAAAAAAGTATGTGTAGTCCTCAGAGCATACATCAGTGTCTTCCTTCCTGTTTTCATTTCTGTATCATCGAATTGCATACTCTACTCTTCAACCTGACAAAATAGTGACTAGAAATGCACACCATACACATACAAACAAATTAGACATACTAAGAGAAATGAGGAAAGGAAAATTTATTCAAAAGGGGGTCTCTGTCTGCATTCTTTGCTACTATCAGATAGTAAGACTCTCATAAAGCCTTTTCCTCCAATCTGCTTTTTGCATGACTCCGTCACAGTCATAGTCCCATGCTTATGGTATTGCAGTATATTGCTAAACTTTTCTATTGTAATGTTGCCAGCTCAACACCATGAAGGGTCAAGCTGAAGGAGAAGAAACAAATTTTACATAGAACAATTAGCAGAATATTAATGGGCTTTAACATTAACAGACTCGCATCAATCTGGGTAAGGCCCATAGGTGGTAAAAATCATATCAATCTCAGGTGCACATGCAAAAAGCAACATTCACAGACTGAAACATTCATGTGACAAGTCAGTCAGTTATTACTTGAGAACAGGCTTCCCTTTTACTTGCATCTTTATGTAACTGGAATAGCTCAAGTTATAACTGTTAACAATCTTTTTGGATTAAAGACAGATTTTGGATGCACGAAGTGTAGCTTTGTTAAGTGATTGGTGATGATAAATCCCCAAGGAACCAAGTTCCTGTGTAGCCCCATTAACTTTAATGCAGCATATTTAGATTTTTCATAGCCAAAAGTGAAATAAAAATAAGGTTCAGATCTTATAAAATAGGATTAAATAATGCAAAGATATTAATAATGGATTAATAGTCTTCCTATTTATATGCTGATATGAAGTTGGGTAATGTAGCTGAACAAATACACACATCCATTTCCCAAGGAGTAATGTGTATTATAGCACTGTTTTCTGTCAGTAGTCTTACTGGCATGGTTCTAGGTACTTGGCTACTCCCTTTGCAGTAGCGATCCAAGATGTACAATGCTGTATGACATGCACAACTAGGAGCAAATGGCACCTTGAATGCAGAAGATTAGTTATTTGACTCATCTCACTCATTTTCACTCTTCATATGTATACCTTTCCAATGTGAAGGTCACAATGACACTGACTTTTCTTTCTGATCAATTTTCAGTTGACTGATCACAACTCATTCCCCAAATGCAATCTTCTTCTACTCTCTGCATATTATTCCAACTTATAGAACCCGCATTTAACCCAGATTTCTTTAGCCATGGTTAAAAATGCTGTATCGTCCATATACAAACCGCTTCCTCATTTACCTTTAAGTCTGGAATATGGAATTTGCTGTTGGTGGACAGGTTGGATTTAGACGTCACCGTGTTCATCCTCTCCCATGCCTGCAGATTTGTTTTATCTCCTGGGGCAGAAATTAGCCAGAACTCTGACATGATCTAATATTTTCCCTTCACTCCTGGTTACTGTAAAAACACAAAACAGGTAAGTGGTTAAAAAGAGCCCCACACAAAACAGGCTCTTCCCTAAGAACAGAAGGAGTTAGGACGGATCACTGATTATTTTTCCAGAAACACCAGGAGAGTGAGTCAGTCCTGTGTCTCAGGCTGAGATGGAACATGACCTTCTCCAGAATGTCACGGAAAGAGTGCGGCTGTTTCTCCTTTCTCAGGGTTGTTGCATCCAGTTTCTGAATGAAAAAAAAAAAAAAGCTTTCTCCTCCCCTTTTCCCTCCCAGCTTGTTCCGTTCGCCTCACACTGTATGTCCAGTCCCCCCTGTGGAGTTCAGAGACTTGACTGAACACCCCAAACATAATTGTTTCTGCTTGATAAATATTCTTTCAAATTTTTTGACACTGGCAGGCAAAAGTGAAAGCAAGGTGTGAAAAGACCTCTGCCGAACACATAGGCTGCAAAAGATGCTGCTAGCAAGATGAAATATTGCTTTCCCATGTGTTTTAATTCCCAGGCTGGATAGGAAAGAGAGGGAGGAAGGCAGGTCGCAGTGTACAGCGGCGGTATCAGCACAAGAAGGGAGGCAATACACCGGAAATGCTGCCGGTGGTGGTGGGGGCTCTGCCCGCTGCCTCACCTGCGAGCTGCCCGGCGCCGTCCCGCTGCTGCCAGCCAAGTGGCAGCAGC
>JANHGB010044043.1:14564-41116 GCA_026283785.1 Coracopsis vasa
GTGAACTGTTAATAGCATAAGTGGTGAGTGGGTCTGGTCTTCAGAGCAGGCTTTGACCAGAACCTGTGGGTTTTGTGGTACCCATTCAACAGAGTGGGTTTGACTGTAAATATCTGCCTGTTCTGACCAGTCCAAATCATGCCTGCCCTCTTATGTCTGAATCCTGTGGTTCAGCAGTCCTGATCACTCTCTTCTGAATGCACCCATGATGCTTCAGGAACAATAAATGGCTCAAAGAGTTATTGCAGATTTTCCAGGTGCCCTCACTGGCTCTCTGCTGGATAGGTCCAGACTTGAAGAAATGTGAGATGGATGTAGCCTGAGTTTCCACTGTGGTCTGTACCACAGACCTTGGTAACACACAGATGATCATGGTTCTGCATACCAACGTATGTTGGCTGGAGGAAGATCATCTTTCAGAGAGGAGGTTATCTTCAGACCTGCCATGGATAAGGTAGCAGACATGTGCTGACTAGTGTGTGCTGCAGTTCAACAGCAGTTTGGTTTACACAGCACAGAATTAAGGGAAGAAACTCCTCAGCTCTGCTTTTCAGGCTGCTTTCCCTGAAATTTCAAACTTCTAACACCCTGAAATTTCAAACTTCTGAGAAACACAGTGGTAGTGGAAGTGAATGGTGGCTCAAACTGCCTCTGAACCTCATGCTGTCCCTCTGCTACCTTTTGCTTGAGAAATCATTGTAACATTTATTGTTTAGGGTGCAATATATCTTTGTTCTCTGTTTGCCCAGTGCAATGACCCTGCCCAGAGACAGCACATGGGCACTGACCCATGTTGTTAGAATAATATAAGTAATAATCAAAGTTTCTGAACCTGCAGGATGAAAACCCCATGCAGTATTTGCTATACAACTGTTTTGGTTTGAGAGATTCAGTTAAATACTGACTCAGTGGTTAGGATATGTAGGTTGGGATTATGGTGATAAACAGCACAGCGTTACATCAGATAGTCATAAGAAGCAATGAAAAAGGGCCCACACTATTTCTAATGCTTCCCTGATGTCATTTAATTGGAAGGAACTGGGTTGCCAGAATGCACGTTGAGATGGTCCATGCATAATCTCTCGCGGCAAGGGGGAGCAGGTTTCTACTTTCATACCATTGTTTTTGCCACAAGTAACATTATAAGTGACTCCTTTATTCTTGCCTAGCAGTTATGTTTTGTATAATTAAGGCTAATTAATAGGTATGAATAAATCTGATTCTGGTGGGAGTAAATTGTACTTACCATATTTATTCTCTCCATGACCGACCTTTTCTGTGAAAGGCTTTATAAATCCACACTTCTAAGACATGGGGAAAAATGTCATTGCTGGATAGTTTGCAGTGCAAATCGCAGTCACCAGAGTGTAAAAAGCTCCTGTTGAGTTCAGGCCTTAGAAGAGAAGATAAATGAGACACATGGTTCTGGTTTTAAGGCTGGCCACCACCTTGCTGCTTGGTATAGAAGAGCTCTTAGATGCTAGCCTAGGAAGCAAAGCTGGTCTGCTAAAGTCATTCTGATTGTTCATACGTCTGCTTTCCATTTCCGTCTATTAAACACCATGAAAAGACAGCTGTCAACAGTGCTCACATTTTTGTTGTTTAGTGTTGCATGTGGTCTGGGGCTGTAGACATCACTGGGATGTTATCCCTTCACTGGGGAGACTGTTGAAGGGAGAAGCTGGGGTAGGGAAAGAGAAGAACTCTCTATAAGATGCTGTCCTTTTAAAAAGGCAGTTTGACACCTGATGGCTGTGAAAAAATTACTGCCTAGTTACCAAGGTGTGAAGTCTTTGCTGTATCCCATTAATGACGAGGGGGTACATGAAGGAGAGGGAAGGGCCTTATGACTAAGGGTTTAAGCTAACTCCTCGTCTTACCTGCACATACATGTTTTACAGACTTTGGTCACAAAATATCCCCAGAGTGTCTTGAAATAGAGTGTGGAGTGAGACAGAAATTTCTGGATCTTCATTGCTTAGTGTTTGGCATTTTTTCTGTACTAGACACCTCCATTTCCTAGTGCTTTCTGAGCACAGTAAACAACCCTCAGGTGGAAGTGACAGCTGTACACAGGAAAGATTGAGAAAGTCTGTTTGGGCAAGCGAACTCCCAGTCCTCTCACCCACTCAGTTCACACTGTCTTCGAGGTGGCCTTCACACATCCACTCCCACATGGGTTCTCCACACACTCGAGGATGAGATCTGTGCTGGCTTTTGCTCTCTCCTGATTCAAACTGAAGTGCTGTGGGATGCAAGTCTACCTTTGCTTAGCCACTGGCGTTGGAAGTGTAACATACCCAATCTACCCAATAGCCTGGTGTGCATGGATTCATCCCAGGAGGTAGAGGTGAAACTCTTGGGCTTGTTGGCAAAATCTTGACTAGTCTCAATGCTAGCACTGCCTGTCCTAGGAAGGGGTCTCCTCAGAGACCCCTGCACTGTGGCCATGGCTGCAGCTGGCCTTGAAGCTCTGCCAACCACAGAGCAGGCCTGAGGACCACTGGGCTGCACGCTGGGGCTGAGCGTGCTTGTGAAAGTCCTGAGCAGGCAGGTTGATGCTCCTCCAGCCTGTTTCACTTAGCATAATGAAGATCACTCTGTAGGAAGAGAAGGAAGCCTCTTGCTTATTCAGGAGTTTCAGAAGCGTGGTTCACTTGTGTTTCTGGTGGTGGGAAAGCCCCAGAATGTGGGTTGGGCTGAAGGGACAGCGCAGGTGATCTTACAGAAGTCCTGCCTAAAGTTGCATGAAAATGGGGGTTGGAACTAGATGATCTTAAGGTCCTTTCCAACCCAAACCATCTTATGATTCTATGAAAATCTAATTTCACTTGAAAGCTTGCAACTGCAACATTCAAACATGCAGTGACTACAAGGAGTAACCCAAATGTTTGTCCTTACAAGCACTACCCCACCTGTTACGTGGAAAATGGTCTGAACCAGGAGGAAATCCCGAGTACTGTTTCCTGAGAAACACACCAAAACTGGGCAGGAAATGGAGGTGTCAGAGCCTGGTGCAGTCACAGTCACAGTGGCAGTGCTATGCATGCCCTTCATCTTCCTCCTCTGCCTGCCTGCAGCAGTGAGTCTGCCTCTGACACATGGCATTCACGGACCACACTACTCCAGTGCAAGCCAACAGGACAGCAGAGGGAGAGGCAGGAGCTGGAGAAATAAAGATCTGATTTGAACACCTAGAAGCTGTGTAGCAGTTTGACATGTGATGCACAATCTGTTACTTACCTGTCTAAAGGAAACCGGCGTATGCAGAACCACGCACAACAGCTATTCCCACTGATGTGATCATAACTGGCCGTGCCTAGAACAGCCCACCATGGGTTGGATTTGGGGCTTGAGGTATTCCTATGGGCTAACGTAGTGCATGTAAATAAGTATCTGAGGCAGCTCTTCATAAAGAGATTTTGATCCAGGTCGTTCTGCCTTACCTCCTCTTTGAACAGTCTAGGAAGAAGGGCAACTCTGAGTGGGAGCTCTGCTAAGCTGTTAGGTGCTATGAAATTCCTGCCAAAGCTGCCTCTCACCCTCCATTGACTACAAGGGAAACTTGTGGAGACTAGCCTTCTCAGGCTAATGTTAGCCTTTGTAATTACTGCCCTAGTCTTCCCCTGCAGGCATTGAAAACAGGCAGTAACCCACCCATGAGTTACTCCTGTGTGACCTTTGGAGACATCATGTCTTTTGGTTGACTGTAGAGGGGAATACTTCGTGAAGGCACCTAAGCAGGGTCCTCCAAGCTGGTGGTGTGAATCCTCCCTCAGGTCTGTTGTGGTTCCTTTGGATCTATTTGGCTCTGTAGATCAGCCCGCCAGCCCATTTAACTGACATGCCTTTTTTCTAAGTGGACCTGCTCATGGTTTCAGGCTCCTAAAGCAATGCAGGTACCGCCATGAGGAAGAGTGGTCATAGAAAGAAAAATTTGCCTTGACATGCTTTTATTTTAGTTCACATGTGCAGAAACAGCTTTCGGGTCATATATTCCAGAAAAAAAAATCGTAGACTTTCATGTTTCTCTAATCTGTCATCCTGACAAGCACAGCTCAGTTGTTTCATCAGTCAGGTCACTTTTCAGCCACTGAGGGATGATTTCAGGCTCCAAAGTGTGGAACAGATTGTGCTGTCTGTGTGCATAGGATAAAGTTACCCTTGCTCTTGGGGATAGTCCTGGAAGACTGCTGAAGGATTCCTAGGATAAATGAGACACTGAGTGTCTCTGCCTTGATTCAGCTCACATGCTGGGTCTGAAGGATTTGGTGGTTGGTGTTACATCAGTGTGTTTTTCCCCCAGTTTTGGAAGACTAGTGCTGTTGCAAGCCATGGGGATATCAGTATTCCTGTGCCCTGGCATCAGCAAGGCCTGGTGAAGGGCAGGGAAGATCTCCTGGAATGACCCTTCACACCTCGTATGTATTCAGTCTGAGCTCACAACATAGTCTGCTCCATAAATCTTGTGTTTATTTTCTGGTACAGCTCATCCCCAGCAGCCCACGTGCTCAATAACATACTGCAGGCAGCTCACAGACAACAGAGGAAATATCTCTTAGGCATGTCTTGCCTATCTCATTCCCAGCCCAAAGCTTTTCCCTAGTTTTAATCCCTGTGGTCTGAATTCCTTAAGGGTCTCTAGAAAAGCTCACCCTCTGGTGCATCCCAAGACTTCTCTCCCAGGACTCCAAGAGTTAATATCCTTGGAGCATCACACTGGGAAGTGCAAGTCTGCTCATGCAGTTGAAAGTGCTCTTTTATTATTGCTTCTATCTCTCCTATCAGATGTCTCACTCTTAACAGAGTTGTTATTAAGATAATTAGTTAATGTGGGTTATTTTATTATTGTAGTCATATTTGGTTTGATTGCACACTCAGCTGACACATGTCATAAAAGCAACAAAAGCATTAAGAAGTTGCATAATTGGCAAAACTGAACTGTCAATGTTGTGGAGTTCAGAGAATTGCAGGGAGAAGAAATGTACAGACTCCATAGAGACACAGGTCCTTCCATGAACCTTGGATTTCTCCTCCTAGCATTTATTAGTCAGGAAAATGATTGGCATTTCCTCTTCTGTGTTTTTTTCTCCACTTGCACTATATTTTGTGATCTTTGCTTTAGCCTGCAGAGGAAGGCAGCTCTGTCTTGTTTATCTTTGCCAGAGATTCCTTCTTTTTGGGAACCGCATCGGAAATAACTTTGGATGAAGGCAGACAAGAGGCTTTAAAAAGCATCTATCAAGTAATCAAGTGGGTCCATGTGTCATATTTCCTGACCATCTATTGCCTTGGTATCTGCCATTGGCACATGTCCCAGTGCTGTCAGAGTAGTACAATCCTACTTTTATTTACATCTAGCATTCCTCTATTCAAATACTTTAACCAGCTCCATCAGTGCAAAATCCTGGCACTTTTCATCTTCTTGTGAGTTTTCCTCATGCATCTTCCTGACACATAAGCTGGGGAAATATGTTACTTTCTTCAGCCCTGGTCTGAGAAGCTGAGTTTTGGCCCATCCCAGCAAGGCTCTGTTCTGTGACCCGACCAGCACAACCATGTCTTTCTTTGTGTTGCTTTTCTTCAGGCTCGGATTGAAGTTGCGAGTAGAACACTCCCCAGGCTGCTAAACTCCAATCAATTTGCAGTCATGTCGACCTGCAAATATTTCCTTCAGAGTTTGAGATTTTTGGCATCCCAAGTTTCCTGGATGTGCTTACATCATCCCTGTGCGGAAGAGGAGTTGGCCGTATGGCTTAGAATGTGCTCTGTGTAATTGAACAAGTTCCCTTCAAAAATACCCCAGCAATTTTACCAGTTCTTGTCCAGGGTTATGAGGCATGTGATGTAGCCCTGTGGGCATGAGAGGAAAAAGCCCTCCCAAGAGGCATTTCCTGAGCTAATTTGATAACTTTGGGGTTTGAAATGGTGGGGAAATGAAAATCTTATGCAAGAAACAGGCTGGCAAAGCAGGGACATGCGCAGACATTTAAAAAATAATACATCTTGGTTTTTCAGAACGTGGCCAGAGGAAATCAATCTGTAATGCAGTAAATAAACTCCAGTGAGTTACAAGCAGTGTATATCCAGAGTAACTCAGTTCCAAACATGCGCACTGCTGCAGTGAGGATTGGGCCTTTGAAATCTCCTTTTGCAGTTGCTGCTCTGAAGAAGGGATTTTAGAGAGAAGCCCTGCTGCATGCAGAGAACGCCTGGAACTCCCTTCACACACACTGCCCTTTCAAGGTGTGCTGCTGAGGCACAAAGCACCAAAGAGGAAGGCTCCTGCCAGCTTTCCAAGGCTCTGAACTTTGGGCATAATGTTTTTAGGTCATTGCTTAAAAGCCAAGAGTGTAAAGAAGGGCAGACAAAGGAGTATTAGCTGGAGCTCTTTTCAGTCTCCTGGGAGGGACAATGGGTGCAGTTCACAAGCAGAGGCGCACAGCTGCAGTTTGCTGGTCAGGAGGCTGCACATAGAGTAGAGATCAGAATTCAGAACGATTAAACACGTCGCCTGATTGTTACCGACAGATTAAAAAACACCCTCTGCCAGCTTTACAGATTTGCGGCCTCTTGTCTTTGTGAGTCAGGAGGCAGTTCCCGTCGTGAGACACACACGCTCTGTAGTACAGGATGATTTTTGGCAAAGCCCAGATGATCGTGAGCCAGATGGGGCAGGGACAGCATTCCAGTTTTATAACACAATTCCATAATAGGAGACAGCATTCTTTTCATATTAATGTTCATACAATAGGAATTTTAAACTCCAGCTTTTGGGTTATGTGGGGAAAAAAGTGTCTTTTAAATGCCCTAGCAATGTTATTCTATAATTCTGTAATGGACAGGGCTGCTGGTGGACCAATCACTTGGAGTGCAGTGGGTGTTTTGCAGTTGCTTTCATTTCAAGAAACAGCAAACTGGAAAGCACTGATGTAGTTATGTGCTTGCTGATGCCACCATGACCTCCTTTTCTGATGGGTTACAGGTGTTAAATCCATGTGCTCTGATCCCAGGGGAAATCCATGTCACCACTTCTCTGCATGCTCCTTGTGAGCACTGTGAAGTACCTACCACTTCTTCTCTGGAGCTATCAGGCCACAAGATGTGTAGGCACTTCCATACATTTTGGTAGCCAGGGTTTTGTAGAGTGCAGTGTGTGGCTGCTTCAGGACCGTCCTTTCCACACACACCACCAGTGACACTTTCTACCTCACCTGTTCTGGTGGCCCAGAGAGAAACCTGAGGATTTCAAGGTGTTACTTATGCCCTGACTTTCATCTTGCAGTGCTTTGCGGGGAAGGCAGAAGTTTTAAGGGTAAATTTCTCCTGTTGGGGTTTTGCTCAGTCTCTGAATTTCACACCAAAAATAATCCTTGTTCTCTCAAGAGCTCTTGCTGCTCTTAGCTCAAGGTTGCAGTGTGGCCCCTCATGGTAGCTCAGACAGATACTTCGCTGCTGGTATCAGTGTTAAAGGGTTTTCTCCCTTGGACTGTGTAATAAGAGAAAACACTTTAAGGCTTCCAGAAATACTTTGGACCCTCTAGTAATCTCACAGTGAAAAGGGAAACTGCATTACAATCTGGTTTTGGCCAGCAGCCCTTAAGCTAGCATTTAACAGGCTGCTTGGTTTTCAGTGGCCCAAGGAGATGAATTATATGAATTATGTTTCTCACCTGTGGCACCTGCGAGTGAGACTGCAGGGAGCTTAACTGAACCACTCTGTCCAGAGGAGATACAGGGTCTGCTGTTACTAGTCCCGAAAAGTTCACGCTGTCCTAACCTAAGCTATTAAATTAAGCTCTGTTTTAGACACCTGCTCTGGAAAGGACAGAACTACCAGTACTATTTAGAGACACATTGGCACACCCAAAAGAGCAGAAGAGGGCTTGGCCTCCTGAGAGGTTTTTCTGTGCCTTGCCTGAGCTGCTGTGGGTCTGTGGGGATGAAGTGATCCTTGCAAGCATGGTGGCATGGCAGTTAAAAACAGGAGAGGGAAAACCTCATTGAGCACATGAAGGCATATTTGGTAAGTGCCAAGAGTACAAAAAGATTCTGCTCAATGACAAGTTTGCAGAGCAATGGCTGTGTGGGAATTTTTCTTCCTGACAGCTTGGCTGGTGTCCTTTAGAGTAAGCCTGGCCGAAGGCACTGTGTTCTCTGAGCCAAGGGTGGTAGCCCTCTCCCAGGCTGAATTGGGGATGGACAGCTGAGAAAAGAGGTGGCTCAGGGGACTGGCATGAGCAAACCCCAACCTTTAAAAAAGGGACTTCCTGCCTTGGTGGAAGTGTTGAAACGTCTCAGTGCGTTTCCCTGTCTTCAAACAAGAGCCCCATGCGCCTGACGTCACTTCCCCGGGCTGCTCGGCCAATAACAGGATGAACCTGCACTGCCTCTGAACCAGACATTCCACTGTGTCACTGGTTATTGTGCTCTACGGTGGAGCAGGAGACTCTGATACCAACACTGTTTTTGTAGTTTGTGTTTCACACACACTTCCCCCCACCTCCTCCCCAGCAGTTTGAAAGGAAACGGCATAGGAACTTGTGCGATGTGCCTACAGGCACACACAAGCAATGTGACTCATCAATAGACCAGGCTTGGGGAGCTGGTGCCTGTTACAGCGTGAAGCCAGCCTGCTTCTTCACAGAGCTCCGAAAGGCAGCTGGCTATGTCAAAAGGGCAGAGAATAAAGAGAGTAGTGTAAAATGGAGACACAATTAAGCAAAGATTAAAAAAAGAAAAAAAAAAGCTATAAAATTTTTTATCTCTTTTCTGAAAGTTCCTTTGCGTGGCATTCGCTGAAACAAATAGTTCTGCAGCTTGTTGCTGTAAATAATGGCAGACAGATTTTGCAAGAGTGCTAGTTTATTTTTAAACATCTGAATGAGCAGTCAGATAACATCTACCTTGGCACGCACCAAGTTCATCACAGGATATGTCTTTATCACTTGGTATCACAGAATTTAAGTGATGTCTCTGTGAATCGGTTCCCTCTCAAACCTTCAAATGTTCAGCCTCGTCTCAGATCTTGTACTAAACACTAGCCTCCCCAGGAGGGAGTGGATAATTTATTGCAATTCATTAGTACAGTCTCAGAAGCCTTGATATAGTTCTTTACATTTCAGAGCATTTTACAGGGAACGTGGGTAAGCACTGTCTAACAGGAAATAGTGCGGTAGGACCCAGTGATTTGGTTGTGTTGGATTGTGTGGCTGCACCTTTAGCTGTGGGTTGCTTTTACAACACTGGAAATCCATGTTAGCTGTTTCCACTCCCCAGTGGAACTTGGAAGAAATGGAGAAACATGTATGCCAAACATTTGAAAACAAATACCATCCTCTAATTTGGCATTGCTTTAAACATTAAGATTAGTTTGAAATGACCACAAGAGTCAGAAAGATGCAAATTTTGACATTTCTGGTTTCACAGTAGTCAAGGGTTTTGCATATATATGGTTGTATTATCTGATTTCTTTACATTTCTGGATAAATGAAATTTCTATAGCTATGAAGATGGCAAATTCATAAAAGCAAGTTCCTTTATTATGTTCCTAGTTGCTACCTGTGTTGTCCTAGTTAACACAGCTGTATTCACATGTCATGGGATGGCAAGGTCAAGTATTAAATACATCTTAGAGTGATTCCCAAGGTTATCACTGTTTGATTATCACTCAAGATCATCATCTGTTTGTCATTCATCATATAACAATACCAAGAAAAGAAACTCTCTAAGCATAAATAAGAATAACATTAATACTAATAATTCATCACATTGCAGATGTAATTGCACATTTCTCCAGATTTTCAAGTATCCATTAAGAAAAAGATAATCTTCTTTTGTTTCACTCGGAAGGACAAGTGTCAAGCTGCTTTATTTCTGGACATCCTAGGCAGTTTATCAGCCCAATGCCTCAGTGTGGTTAGTGGTCCCATGCCTTTGGTACTGAGACTCACTAAAGAAAACCCTTCAAAGTATCCAGAAAGATCCTGTTGTGAGCTGTTCTGAGGCTTGGTACTACCACATAATAAAAAGAATAAGTCAACTGCTATGAGAAAATATTGCTCATGAATAAGTTACCTGATGTGACCAATGGCAAGGTTTGAGACAGATTAGTCAACCAGTTCCAGTCATCACCTTGGTTTCTCTTTCTGACAGTTTTCAGAGTGTTTCTGTGGTTATCTAAAATTATATTTTGTCCATTAACAATATTGAGGCTTGTATCCTCAAGATCTTTTTTTTCTCCTTTTCTTCCCTGGAATGTAGCTAATTTTAAGTCAGCATTCGCTATGGAGGACATACCCTTTGAATAAGCCTATCTATCTTTTGTGTTCTTCACAGCTTTTACTTCAGTTTTATCTTCCTCGAAGAATACCTTTTTTTCAATATCTTCTTGTCACTGTAACTGGAGAAAATTTGCATTGACAAGAGCTGTAAAATTCCACTGGTAAGCAACTTAAACCTAAATGCTTTCCCTGGAGAGAGTGAAATGGTGTGATTATACTGTGTATTTGTGTACCCTTGTAATTTATCTCCTTTTATAGTCTTCTGAAATTCTCTCTTGTTCCCTTGAGATAACTTAATGTTACCCACAAAGGAGCATGTCCCAGGCACATCTGCATTTGGGGTGTGACAGTGGTATGCAGCTAAATGCTGAGTTCATTGAGTTGGGGCCCAAGAAGTCACTGTAACCCTCACACTTCTGGTATTCATTCCAGATTGTTCTGTATAAGACCTGTGTTGGTTAACTGCCTTCACAATGAAGGACAAGGTGGGGAGGCATTCCTGAGCTTGTGAATCTCCTGGGGATGTTCACAGTGGTCTAACAAAGAAATTAAGATCTCTTTTACAAGAATGAAGTCGTCAATATATTTGAAAGGACAGATGCAGAAAGTTTTCCTTGGCCAGGTTTTTGCAGTATTTTCCTTTTAATTATTTTGTAATTCATTTAGGCAATTTATTAAGGGTATTTTGAAAGGTGAGTCAGAAGTGGAATCATTTTCCTAGTTTAAAAACTGCTTGTTTAACATTTATTCATGCTGGGTTGGGTCTCCAGATGGTATAAATTGGCATAGCTCCATTTAATTTCAGTGGATCTATGCCAGTTTCCAGCAGCTGAGAATCTTGTCCAGCAAGTCACTTTTGGTCCCATGACTTAAGTTCAGTACTAGTAAGATCTAAGGAGTCAGCCCCTGGGGTGATGACCAAAAATTCTTAACTTTACCAAAATGAACTATTCTTTTTCAGTGATCATCAAAGAGCTAGCGAGCACATGCATAATCTACTCTGAACAGACACAGTGCCTTTTCCCCTCATCTACCTTTCATTACTGGTGGTGTTATATCTAAGTGTGTTCTTCTGTTCAAAAAGATCTAAATGAGAATGGGCCAACATAATTAGTTTTATTATAATAAATATATTTTATTATATATCTCAGGCTCTGGTGAGAGTACAGAGCTTGTGAACTGTGCTCCCACTGGCAGAAAAATTGGAAGGTACCAATAGAGTTATGCCATTTAGTCCGTATGTGGATCTGGCCCATACCTCTGCTTTAGGAACTCATCCAACAATACTTGATCATATCACCTATTAATGTATTTGTCCTTAGATACTGGTTGTGTGGTAGAGATCTATTACCAAGACAATGCCACTCAGACCACAAGTGTCAGACTCTTCTATGATAAAAGAAGGACCCAGCAGAACACTTTGGTATCTAAAATTAAACTTTGGAAAAGCAGAAGAGACAGAACACTCAACTGCTATAGAGTAATCAATAAAATCACACTTAGACATTTGAAACAATGGATTTTCTCATTAATTGTGGTTCCTGTGATATGTTCCACACATCTGGAATCTATGGTGGGTGACCCTGGCTGGCAGCAAAGCACTCATCCAGAGGCTTCCTCAGTTGTTTCCTCAAGCAGGACAGGGGAAGAAATAGGACGAGAAGCAAGAAAATTTGTGGGTCTAATAAAGACACTGATTCAGGTATTGAGAAACAAAGGTGACTAAGATCCAAGTACTTAGGGAAAACACCTTTCTTCTCCTCTTCCTAGTCTCTTGTCCTTGTTGTCACCACTGGTTATGCTCAGTCTATTTGACAAGGCAACAGGTGACACAGAACATTAGGGAAAGGGTGTAGCAGTTTCTTTCTGCCGCTCCTTGTTCCTTTCTCTTTTTTTCTGCTCCTCCTTCCTTCTTACTTTTTCCCTGTGCTCTTGTGTGGGCTCTCCATGGACCACAGTCTTCTCAGGAAGTACGTGCTCTTGTGTGGGTCCTCCAGGGGCTACAGTCCCTTCAGGTGACTGTTGTGGAGTCAGATAGATCTGGCTATGACTGGGCAGCGCCAGACCTCCTCCTACAGAGGTCACCCCTGCAGAACTGCATCTCTCCTCCCGCCCACTACCAAAATCTTGCCAAAGGCACCCAATGCATTTTATAAGTTTTTTTCCTAGCTGAGCTGAACACCTGAGACATAGGACATTGTGTGTTAGGAATACCCTACACACTTTTTTATGCACTTCATTAAAGATCTGTTGCTGGGTTTCTTAAGAGACAGGGTATGGGGCCACCTTATGTCTTTGGTCTGACTCAGTATGTTATGTTATTTTACTTAATGCCATGTTACCTTACCTTATTTCAGTCTTCTTACTGGGGGGACTCCAGATGTTTAGCAGCATCAAGCAGAGGAACGCACAGCTATCTTTGGAAGTGGAGGGGCATTAACTGGTCTGGAGCCACAGAGGTGGCAGTGTTAAAACTGAGTAGCTCCAGGGTAAGGCTGTATCAATGTGTAATTTTCATTTTTAACATAAATGCTGGAATGAAAAAAAAGAAAAATCTTAAAAAACTTTTGCCATCTTCATTCCCATGATCAAAAATCGCTACCATTTCAATAACATTAATCTGCTCAGATATTAAGCCATTGAATGAGTATTTTTGATTTCCCTCATCTCAGCTTATTTGCTACTCCTCTTCTAGCTTTAATAGCTATCTGCTTAATATGAGAGCTGTTCCATTTCATTACCTTTCCCCAGTTTTTTTCTTGAGGTGGAACTAATGCAATGCAAATTGTGATGCCTGTCTCTGATTTTTCTATTAGGCAACTTAGAATTCCATACAGCCTGTATTATTGAGTGCAGAGCTAGAAATACATTTGAATTTATGATGAAATCCTGGAGTTTACAGTATCTCAAGTTTGGGGATTTTTTTTTTTTTCAAACAAGCAATGATACTCAATTATATTCAAGTTTTTGATGGAGGCTTTTTCTGCAAAGTATGTTACACACACATTTCAGTTCTGCTTTTTCCACGTGATGCAATTCCATAGCAGCTGCCATATAAAATTTATGACATACAGCTAAAGCATAGTACGAGCTTAACAGGGCATTAAAGCTGCAACAGTGCAATGTGAACAAGTTCACAGACACTGTTCAACTGGTTGGTGAAATCAAATATAGGAAATAGTTGAATGAGTTGTGTCATGCCAGAAAGACTGGAAAGGTATCTATTAAAACACGTTGGTGCCTGGAGAGCTACAGTTACCTTAGCAATCAGCAATTTCCTCTTTGAGTAAAGAGGAAATCAATTTTGGATTAAGCCCTGCAACATGTGTGTATGCTCTTTTGAGTATGTAGTCTTTGCAGCAGATACTACAAATTGCTGCTTTTATAAACTCTGGATGTGATGTGCATCACAGCTAACACTTCTACTTTATTTGTTCATCACTTTTGCTTTTATTTCACAGTATAAAACTTGAAGGAATTTGGTGGGCTGTGGTGTCCAATACCCTACGTCAGTCATACCAAAGAGAAATCCTTTCACTTCTTCCTTAAAAACAGTGAGTTTCTTTACCCCA
Source organism: Coracopsis vasa (assembly GCA_026283785.1). Lineage (NCBI taxonomy): Eukaryota > Metazoa > Chordata > Aves > Psittaciformes > Psittacidae > Coracopsis > Coracopsis vasa. The sequence goes on from JANHGB010044043.1 coordinate 28,420, forward strand.
GTATTGTGAAAGAGGGGATGTTCTGCAACCATATTCTTTGGGTGGCTAGAGACTTTATTTCCGAGTGACATTTTCAATCTATGCATAGCCAGCCTCTATTAATTTATAAATAAGTTGTTCTATCCCTGCAGCAGAAGGAAAATGTTTTGCCTTGAGAAGTTTTCTTCACTTTTTGTAGAAAGCAATACTGCCCCTTCTGTGCTTTTGTTTTAATGATGAGCAAGCCAAACTCTTTTCTTTGCCCAAACTACAGTAGTGATAGTCTTCATGATAGTAACAGTGATTGGTGTAGTTCTATAGTCACATCTGGATTACTTACAGTGCCTTTGCCTCCTCCCAAATGAAGAGCTGTCTGATGTTTTTCACAGTACATTTTAATTTCTTTTGCTGGACTAGATCAGCTCAAAACTTGGCAGTTCTCGTCCTTTCACAGCATGCTCTGTCTGCTGAGAAATGGCTTGCTTTGCTGATTGATCCTTTTTTTCACACTCCCTGTAACCTTCTCTTTATATGTTGTAGAGGAACACATAGTCATCAATTTAGGTGTCTAAATGTCTTCTCAAGGCTTATTTCCTTTCTTGAAATATGGGCATCTTTGTCTGCATTAAACCTTAAGCTTCCTTTACTAGAATGTTCTTCTTATTGCTACATAGGGAAGCCTGTAAGAAAATGAGCAGCTTGCTGAAATGGATAGGAATTACCATTTTATTGGCCAGGAAAAGGAAACTCTAAAAAGGTCTGGAAATCTAGAAGAAACAAAGCATGTGTAGAATACAGGAATCTGCAACACAACAAAAAACGTTATTCCGGCTACTATTTCCGGGAAGTAAATTTTTGGCTTAGCAGCAAGGCCAGTAGGAAATCCTATAGAAGTGTTAGACCATGAATGTATTTGGTAACTATGCCTGAAAGGAAACCCTCAAGGCAAACTTGGCTTGTGAATAACGTATGAAATTGGAGAGAACCTCAAATAACCCGCATGATTCAGGAAATATCAGAGGATACAGATGTTGCATGAATGAATTGGTCGAGTGCCTGGAAGGAGGATGAGCCTGATTCTTGAATTGGAAAATACACTTCATTAGAAAAGAAATGATTATGAGGAAAACTCTTAAGGAAACATGTTTATTCTCATGCTAAGGTCAGGAAACGGGGTGTTTGCTTGTTTGTTTGTTTAATATATATTTATTAATTTAAAAGATCCAACTCTCATATGTCAATGACATAAGTTCCAGAGAAATGGACATCAATTCTATAAGAAGAACTGAGATGGTCAAATAATAATGTTAAAACAGTATTATGGTGTTATTCTTTTTTCATAAGAACACACAGAGGGCTTTTTATTAGTGTAAATGAAAGCTTAGTTTGGGGAAAATGGATTTTTTACATCCTGGAGTTGAGCAAGAGATTATTGCATGTTTCTTTGCTGTGAAAGGGATGTGCAGCATAGGAAATTCAAAGGTATGCGAGCAGTTAAAGTGGGAGATGAAACGTATCAGTGAACTATTTTCCTATTTGGATTATCTATTTCTCTAGTCTTATTTCAACACCTAAGAGACAATCCAGATGCAACCCTTGGCTCAGAAAGTCCATATACGGACTGATGTGGAAAGGATTTCTATTCTGAAACTGTTTGTATACTCTTTTAGTGTCCTCCTCTGCTGTTCTCAGAAAGTATTTGCCAAATTGACTCTGTCTGGCCAAGTACAGCTGTTCTGCTACTGTGTTCTCAAGAGTATGTGAGGATACATGTTCTACAGACTTTATTTATGTGATAAGTTAGAACATCTCTTAGAAGGAGCATCTTCAGCATCTGCAGAAGATCAGCTGACTCATGAGTTTGGGTGCATATGGGTGGCAAAAATAAGGATTGGTGTGTTTTGGGAGTGGAGCCTACAAAATGGGAATATGGAAGCTATTCTACAGAGTCCAAACCCAAGACTCAGGCAGCATTTAAGGAACAGTGGGGTAAAATACTAGCAAAACAGGTCAAGGAGAGCTGGAGAAATGCATCTGACTGTCCAAGCTATATACAATGCTTTGTGATCCAGATTTTTTTGCGTAAAATTATAGGCAAACTTGGTGATTTGTCTTTAGCGGACTTCTAATGCAAGAGTTTTAAAGCTACACCTGAGAGAGCACTTTCGTGCAGGTATTATTTGTTTGACAAGCTCTGATGCATGCTGAAGGCACTGGGAATACCTGGAGAAGTAACAGGTTGCTAACATGAGCAAAGACTTTGAAATCTGAAATTTGCATCTACTGCCCCATAACTTGATACTTATCTAGGATTACCTGTATGAGTCATTGGTGGTTTTACCTCTCATGAATAATGTGAATTCCCAAACTCATGGTGAGAAATTCATGCCACTTGATTGTTGTGTCACCAATTTGCAATTCAGATATCACATGCTTATATGTATATTTGATCTAATTTAACACATTTAGGACATCTGTTTATAAAAAAAATATTACTGAATTATTGTGAGCTACAAAAAATAAGGTGGGATTTTTGTTAACTTTCCACATATTCCATTATTCCATTATTTTAGTGCTTTCTTTTAAGAACATGCTAGCAAAGTAGGTCAAAATGCCCTGCTGATATTTTGTCAAGGCAAAACATAATACATCTTCAATTCTAACAAATTTCATAATGTCTTTTTAACCAGATTCTGAAAAGTGGGTTTTTTGCAGCTGAACCACAGAGGTGTCATTAGTGTTGCATACCTGACATGGAAGTCTGACACCAGATAGCTAACACCACCAGTGTTCTGAATCTCCAGTCCAAGTATCTCACTGATGTTTCCCTGGAGTTTGGGAAAACCTAGTTTTTGAAATCTGGCTGTGGTATGAAAATGATCCAGTCTGATGCTTGGTGTTGAAAGAATATAATCAAGCTTGCCAATTTACACTACAGTGAAAAAATAGAGATTATTTGGGGTTCAAAACAGTGGAGATAAAGCTATGGTTCATATGTTGATGTTTCCATGACTTTTGACCTGAACACCGGGTGACACTTCATTAGAAATGCCAGGACAAAATTACAGCCCTAATTAAATGCTGCTGTTTTGATTTCAGAGAAACTTTTAAAAAGGAAAAAAAAAATAAAATCCAAAACACAGAGAAGATACAGGAAATTGCTGGAGGCAAATTATGATTCTAATCATGTAGGGAGCATGTAATTGTAACAGACTATGATCAAGGGACCTATGTAACACTTGAAGCATGTTATAAGATACTCTACTCCTCTACTCACTGGCCATGCTGCAGCAGTATTGCAGTGCTGTTGCCTTGACTTGTGTCTGAAGTGGAGTTATGTTGCTGTACAAAGAAATTTCAGACCCAAGTCTATAGAGACACTTGGCTCCCATTAGAATAATCCTTGGGTTCAGAGAGCACTAGGTCACCTGAATACCTCTGAGAAATTGGAACCAAGTGATCCATCCATAGTTACAAGGAAAGCAGAGGCAAAACAAGAGACTCGTAAGTCACTGTTTTGTGCTTTAAGTGCTACTCACGCCTTTGTTCAATAACAGGACTCTATCAGGAGTTTGGACCCGACGTCACAAAGGATTTGACAAGTAAGATGTTTGATGGTAAAAAACAACTCTAAAGAAGATCAGAAATAAGCAAAAAAAGCAGATCATTATGGTAAATGTAAATTAATTTGCAAGGCCAGGAATCTTAGCCATGAATCATGAGCCCATTACAGTTTATCCATCTACTTTATTTTGAACCTATTAAATTCTATTGCTACCACATGGAAGGATATCCAGGAAAGAGAGAAACAATCACTACTTTTTCTAGGGGACATCATTTTTTCACATCTACTTTTTCTGTAGAAAAAAAAAAAAGAATGATAGAAGGTAAATTGTGTCTCATTGGCACAATCTGTTTTCAGTTTGCAGGCACTGGTTCTCATTCTGCCTTTCTCTGTTTAGAAGTTCTTCTCTATCTATCTAGTATTGTCTTCTCTTGAATGTGCTAACACAGCAATAAAATCATCTCTCAGTCTTCTTTTTAAGAAGCTAACTACATTGATCTTGCTAACACTTAGATTTTAAGGTACCTTCTCTAGCCCTTGAATAATTTTTGTAGATCTTTTTTACTCTAGGGATTACTTTCCTGAGAACTGCCTTTCACCTCCTTATTTCTAATAGTTTTCCCTTTCTTCTCCCTCCCTTCCTTCCAGAGTTTTCTAGCTGCACTTCTGGTCACAAAATCACAATGGCAGTTTCTGCAGCAGTGCTTGAATACTTGAATTTGAACTCCTTCCCAATCTTACTGCTATCTGTATAATGGTCACTAATTCTGCCAGTCTAGTCTGCAATCATTGTTGCTGCATATGTATTTTTTTCTTGACTCTAATAGAGTGTCTTTAAAAATAAGCCAGATGGATTTTCTTGCCAGTTCTGTCTGCACCATTATCTACCCTTTCTCCCATCAGCATAATCTACAAAATTTAACCACCTGTAGTTCTGCATTAGGTCTTAGGTCATCATCCAAACCTTGCAGAGTATTTTGCCTGACATCCTCCCCTGTAGGAATCTTTGTTCAATGATCAGCATTCATTTCCACTCATGACTTCTTGAGATTTTCCTTCCAGTAATCCTTTGCCTGTTTATCATCACTCTATTCATATTACCATAGGATAATTTAGCTTTGGAAGACATTTCTGAAGCTCATCTGATCTAACTCCCACTCACAACAAGGCCAGCTTTTAAGTTAGAGCCAGCTATTGTGTAGTGCTGCTCTTTAATGACTTGTTGTGCTAAGTCAAACACATTATGGTCTATCTTATGTACTGAATTACCTTCCCCAACCAAACAATGCTTTGGTGAGGATATGAACCGTAAAGTTCCTTCCATACCTATTTGTCTATGTTTCTAATGCCCTGAAAGGTGTTTGACAAGTCCTGTTTTCCATCGTCTAGTGGACTGACATTCATTGTATTTCCCATTAACTGAATCCCATAGCAACAATTAAACAGGAAACTATTCGGTGGAAAATTTTGCACTCATTTAGAAACAGATGAGTTTTTCTCTGCGTCACACTTTGTCTGTTCCTCTCCTTTTTCCCTGGTATTTGTGATTTTTCTATTCTTTTCCCAGCATTTTCTTCCCCTGGTAACTCTTAAATTAGTTCCACTTTGTATTTCATCTGTATAGTGTTTTACCTATATCCATGTAATACACACTGGTGTATACTTCACTTTCTGTTTTTAAGAAGTAATACTTAGTTTTGGGGGGAAGCCCATGCACAATCATTTTCATGATCAGAGTGAGTCTAAAGAAAGACATGAAGTGATAAATGACGATGAAAAGGTTTGCTCCATACACCTAGTGTATTCATTTGCGCTCCATCCCATAAAAAGTGTTTCCAGATTTTAAGTTTTTCTTAAATGTCTGTAAACTAAACTTGTGTTTAATTGACCAGGAGAGAACTACTGCCATGACTCAGAGAGAGAGAGTCCAACAGGCCAGAAATATGTGGGAGCCCTACAGAGCTAATACCTGTGTAACAGCTTAAGACATGATCCTTCCTCTAGAAATGGGCTGTACTCTCTAACTTAGAATAACCCACAGGTGAGGTGGAAGAGAAGGCATCAGAGAAGGAAGAGGGACCCATGATTCCATGGGGCAACTGGTCGGAAATCTTTGGCTATACCTATGCTAGTAAATTACACAAGACTAGGGCCTGTCCTCTGGCCAGAGCAAGAGGCACAGCATGGCTCACCTCTCTTCAGCTCACTTCTTTCCAGCTGGGAACAAGTTGGTCTTTTCCATACTTCCTGGTCAGGCACAGAACCAGTCCTGTAGTCCTACATTTCTGTCTTATTAAACTGTCAGCTAGCCAACATTATTCTTCCTGTCAGTGGCTGATCCAGACACTAGGTCACTGTGATCCTTATGGTCCTTGTCCTCAGCTTTTGGTGCTGGAAATGCCACCTGGTAGCCATCCTTTCAATCGCACATCCGTTAGTGACAGAGTTATTATCCAGCTGAGGTGTGAACTTCTGTGGCCATCTGGTTCTTCAGGAATTTTTTAAAGGAGAAGAAAAGAGAATGTCATTTATGTAATGTATATAAAGGACACATTATTACCCATGAATGTATAAAGCAAGTGGATTAATTTATACAGGTATACATTGCACACATTCTATACAAGGGATATTTCCAGTTCCGTTTCTAATTTGCAACAAAGGATAAACATACACAAGAAAACAAAATTGTGTGGCTGGAATGAATTCTTTCCATGCACCCTTTTCTAAAAGGCCACTTCCTTTTGCTGTCCTCCTCATCTCCTTTCATTCCAGATGACCAATGGGGAAAAAAAAAATAGATAACAGTCTAACTGTCAAGTTAGGCAATTAAAAATACCACTCTCTTCAGTAATAATCTTCAATTACATTGAAGGAACTCAAAGAGAGCGATGGAAGTAGATGAATTTGGAGCTGAGAGGGTGAGAAGATGCCAAGCTGGAGTTGTTCTTTCATGAAAGTTGTTGATGATCATTGCAATTCCAACTTGCTTTCCAATCATGGTTGCAAATTTTGTTCTTTTCTAAGTGCTAGGTCTGGACTGTGCTCTTTGCTTGATTCAGAGAATATGGAAAAGGTTGAGTAGATTCTCATCAGCTGTCTCTTTTGACATAAAGACAACTTGGTTAACATCTCATAGCTTTCCCCCAGTGCTGGTATGGAGTATTCTGGCTCCAGCTTGTGTCTTTAATTTTGCAACGGGGTCCAAGAAGTTCTTACAGGCTTTTGAATGTCTGTGGTAAGGACAAAAGCTTGTCATCATCATACACCATGAAAGTAGCTAGTAGATTCTGTGCCTGGTAACGATCAGAAAAAAGAATAATTAGGCAGCTAAAGGGGAAAAATGCTTGTTGTTCAGAAGTGGTAGACTTTCTCCTTGTGGTGTTCAAGCAGAATTCCTATTAGCACAGCAGGGTGCGTTTATTACCTCTGAAAGCAAGAGCAGGCAAGTTTAGACTTGAATTTCTCTCATTTTATATAGGCCAGAGGCACAATATTACAGGAAGCCTTTTTAATGCTAGGTGTGTCACAAGGATGGGAGGCATGAGAAAGGGTGTGTTTTGGAAGACTGTAACTGAGTTGGGTAAGGGCCACCGGCCAGCTTCCTTTTCACACCAAAAGTGCAGCTGGCTTGACATACAGACCTATGGCCAGCTCCAGATTCAAGCTGCTAATGATATGTTATTTTTCTCCTTCAGGCCCCTTTGCAGCTTTAATTAAATTGTACTTGCACTTGCAAAGTTTCGCTTCCTGGCATGTGCAGTTTTGTCTGTTCAAATTCTTTTATGAAAGTAGAAAAATTACAGGCCTGCCTTACTACACTTGTTAAGGCATGGGATCAGAGCTCATCTCAGGCAAGTACTAGGAGTTAGTGCAACCACAGAACTATTCAACTCGGAGATGGATTTACCACTAAAGAAAGACAGGGATGAAGACAGAGTGGGTGAAGGGGACTAAGGTGACAATATTTCTCTATCAGCACTGGGTCACAACGGAAAGAACGGACAAGACCATAAGAGGAAAAATTAATGGACCATCTACTACAATACCCTTCAGTCTCCATGCAATCGTATTATACCCTACAGGGCTTCTAAAAGCTTCACCTCTGTCGAAATACTCTTATAGGAGGTATACCACTTATGGGAGCAAGGCTGAGTTTCCATTTACATGAACATTCAATTCTTGGTCAGACTGATAAAGCCTATAAGAATCAATCTGAGCAAAGTAAGGTGACCAGATTGTTTACCATTGGATGTACACAGAACATTATTAGATTGTAATGAATTTCAGGAACTGACAACCAAAGTGTACTTGAGGTGAGTGACCTAGAAACAAACTCTGTATCTTATTGCTTTGAGCCATGCAGTATGATTTACTTTTGTAAATGTGTGGCTCACCATGCTTTCTGAAACTGCCAAAATCTAATATTTTTTTGACACTGACATGTGAAGTGTATAACTGATACTTTAAATGAGGGACTTCATAAAAATAACAGCAGAAGTTTTTAATTATATGGGATTATTCTTAACATGTACTAAATTTTCCATAACCTCAGACTTAGGACTCAGCATTTCTGATTTCAGTAATTTGCAGGCAGATAATGCTATGTCTGTGGGCAGAAGGGATAAATTTAGATCTAAAATGAATGACATACATTGTAATGAAGTGAAGGCAAGGTAAGGGATCATCAGCAATGAGTTACTTAGGTGGAAATGAACTGGAAAGCGATCCAGGAAAGATGAGGCAAAACACTGTATTTGGGGATAGATGTTCCAGTCACTTTAGGAAAATACAAATAGGTGTTCTATTCCAGAAAATATGAAAAATGGCTGGTAAACCATTTTCAAAAGATGATTATGTCGTTAAGTGGCAAGGAAATGGCAGAGCTAAACATGTGGGATTAAGGAACCTGACTGCTCCATGTTGAAGGAAGACAGTGGCATATTTACTTTGCAGATCTGCAAGAACAGTTTAATAGAATGACTGTGTAACTATGCTTCCACGTAGGATGAATGGTTTAAAAATTACGTTTTCTCTGGGCCCAGTAACAGAAAGGACTATTATGAATCAAATGGCTGTCACTCCTAAGAAAGGGACAAGTCAATTTGGTTCATGAGATATCTGTTGTATTGAGTGCTGGATAAAGTGACCAATCCATTGCAGGAACCAACGACTAGCAAATTTTAGATCTTAGTTATTTTTGGAAATAGATTTCAAATTCGTTTAGTTTTGCTTTGTCTGGTACAATACTTTTTTGTCTCAATATTCAATACTTGCTGAGTCCTAAGTCTGAGGTTATGGAAAATTTAGTACATGTTAAGAATAATCTCATATAATTAAAAACTTTAGCTGTTATTTTTGTCAAGTCCCTCGTTTAAAGTCTCAGTCTCTTCACAGGTCAGTGTCAAATTTCTGTTACTTTACCTTAGTGTTAAGGGCATACTGCATGTATCATATTGAGTGACATTTCTAATCTGGTCAAGAATCTACATTGTCCTCTACCAGGTTAATTTTCAAGGAGTATGTAGACAATCATTACTAATAAATCTGAGCTAAAGGGTCATGTCAAAAATGTTATTCTTCAGAGAAATAATAATTTGACAGCTTCTGGATCTGTAATGGCTGTTGTCTCAGTTGAGAAAAAACCTGAGCAGAAAACCTCCCGCTTCCTTCTATGCCACATAAGCTGACTTTCAGTATTGACACTGAAAGTGAAGAACCACCTGTCAATTATCAAAAGGTTTCCTTGCTGAGTGCTCATGCAAGAAGCACTCCAGGTGACTTTTAGATGATTCATCAGTTATCACTACCCGAGTCACGCATCCCACTGAGTGGGATGAACTTCTTTCTCTTCTGTTATGCTGATTTGCTATGACAAAAAATTACCTGGTGGCATCCACAGTTTTCACAAATGTGTGAGGAAAGAACGTAACAAAAGGTCTGAGAAACAAAGTCAGTGATGGATGCTCAGCTGTTTAAAGACAGAGACCTGGAAGTGAACTTGCACTTTGTTGGGGTTGACTTGCCATTCGTCTGCAAGGCTCAGTGTCCCTGCACACACACGGCTGGGGTGATGGCAGTGAGGAGCCTGGTGCGGGAGTAAGTCTGAGAACACCTCATGTACAGCTTCTTACACCTAAACACCACAAAGCCAAAGTTTATTTTCTAAAAAGGAGGTTGTGCTGCCTCTGCTTGTGCTGTGTGTGTGGGGATAGAGAGTGTGGGCCACAGGAGGATTTCAGAAGTTTAAAAGTGATACAGGGACAACAGACATTAGATCAATGGTAGAGGCAGGGAAGTAGTTATGACCAAAACTAGCTTACACTGCAGGTTCTTGCCTTGTGTCATTAGATACACATCAGAGTGAAGGAAAAGCTTGCTGAATAGCCTGCAGAGTCCAAGAAATACAGAGAACAGTGCAGCAGTTAGGGAGGTGAGGCAGATATGAAGTCTGTGCTAGAAATACTGGAAGAATAGCAGGCTTCACTGCATAGGCTGATCTCCTTCTCAGTTTTGGGCTGACCCTACAAAAACTGTCACCCGTCAACTGTCAAAAACTCTTATCTGGAGTAGGAAATGCTCTTCTATGAATGCCATCAGGACCAACATTGTTCCACATATGAACTCCTACAAAAATGTGCTGCAGAGGATCCAGAGCTGGAAACTTCTGTGTAACATTAATTTGCACTGTATACACTGACTAAAAATAGGGAAAACCCCAAATTACAGTCAGCATTATGAGCAATGGGTGAAAAGCATCCTTTACCTGCAGCGGTTGGCTGAAAGGGGAAGCAAGATTTTCCATGAAGTTGCAGCCAGTTTCTTTTTTTTGTTTGTTTCTGTGGTTTGGGGTTTTTTGGTTGTTTTTTCTATTTACTTATTTATTTGTTTGTCTGGGGATTTTTGTTCGGTTGGTTTGGTTTTTTTGTTTTGTTTTGGTTTTGTGTGTGTGTGTGGTGGGTTTTTTGTTTGCTTGTTTGGGGGGTAAAGTGCTGTTTGCCTGTTTTCCTAAAACAAACCTTTATAGTTTATCTCACATTTACCAGTCGCAGTTCGTAGCCCTACAGAGATTCCCGCAGCCACAGGGTATGGCATCTTTCAACTAAACTAAGCCTTCTACCACTGAGATTCCAGCTCTTTCTTTAAACTTTGAGAAAGCAATAAGATGTGTAGGTTTGTTTATGTCTGTTTGTAACTATTTTGATGATTTCTAAGTGGTAATAATTTGAAATATTATTGCTTTTCTCCATATAATTTGCCTGTAACATAACAGTTAAATATATCCTTTTTTAACAGTATAAGGGGAAGGCTGTTGCTGCAAAAGATGTCAGCCCATAGAAGAGTTCTGAGATGATTTTCCTGCCTCACAGAGAGCATTTTGCATGCAGCCTATGCTTCATCATTTTATGAGAGGCCAGGTGTGTAGGGAGGGGTAATAGCTTGTACAAACTGATTGATGTGCTAGGGAAAATGACACATTTCTAGGCACACACATCCTTGACTCTCAATGTGACTAATGAGTGCTAGATGCAATACCAAAAGAAATGAGTGACCAAACACTGAAGGTTGGAAGCAATAAATTTAAAAATTATCTCTTTTTTTGTCTTCTGGATATTTACTGTAATTACCTGGTTGGGGGGATACTGCATGCATAGAGCCAAAAGTTGATTAATGTTAATTTCAGAGCAAACAGAGACAAGAAAGACCAATGTGCTCCACAGCTAAAGCTACACTTTCACTGAAGGACAAGACATCTGTGGATTTACAACCCCCAAATTATATGTGACTAATGATTAGCTGCCCTCATATAATTAACTTCCTTCAGCAGTGGATGGATATCCTTAAAGGCACCAATTGGTGTTGACTTTCAGAATAGCAGAGCTAATCTAAAAACACCTGTATATCCAGGTGAGCCTGCTTTCCTCATGGGGAGCAGCTGGAGCGTCTCTAGGATATAGGACTGGAATTGTGCAGTAAAGCAAGCGTTTTTTAAAACAACCTTCACAAATCTGTGAACACTTATCTTTGTGTCAGAGAAAAAACATAGAATTAAATTTTATTAGAAACGTGTGGATTTATGTCTGATAAAGCGTTCATTACTTATTTCATTCTCTGCCTATATCCATTGCTCTGAGGGGTATCATCTTAGCAACATAATACCCCTGTTCATAGGTATGAGACAGAGATAAAAACTAGGATGATCTTTAATCATCTGGTCTGACCTCCATAATCTGGAGCACGGGATTTCGCTGATGTATCCTGTACTACCTTCAGATTCTGCTGTTGAGTTAGAGCACATCTCTTAGTCTGAGGTTTTCACATGAGGAAGAGCCCACCATGCCCTTCATTAAGATTCTTCCAAACTCTCATGTCTCCTCAAGGTAGTATGCATAATCAAATCAACTGCAGACTACTTTTGGTTAAATTAAATGCATAGGAGGAAAGTGTAGTCACTTGGTATGAGATGTATCTTCTGCTACCTAAATATAGCAAGCATCTAGTCTAAGGTAGTTTTCTACAGTCCTTCTGTAGTCAGTGAAGAAAGATGATTCATTCAGAAGACTCATCAGCTTGTTTTATACAATTCTCTTAGAATGAGATGAGTCATTCTCTATAGACACTTATCTGCCTTCACGGATTGCATTTCTATTTTGGACTAGGTACTTTTTGGTGGCTGAAACTAGGTGAGATGGCTTTCATCATCACTGGTATCCAGAGCATTAGCTCTTGAATGTTCCTTTCTCTAGTTTTATCATCCTTTTTGAAACGCATGTACAAAAACCAAATAGAATTTGTAACTGTCTTTCTAGCACTAGAAAAACCTCCTAATACTGCTTCCCTACTTGTGCATAGCTTTCCCCAGCTTATACATCCAAAGACAGAAGTAGATCTCATAGCCACCACATTATGTGAAAAGCTCATGTTCAATTAGATACTGGCCAAAATTCCCAGGTCTATGTTCAAGTCATTAGTCTCACAACATGTTGATGTGTTATATATTCCCCATTTATACTGAGGCTATAGCAGGTAAAAATAAAAAAGATGCATTTTTGAAGTAGAAAGGGAGAGAAAAAGTAGTAGAATGTGATCTTTAAGTAAAATTAATGTAATTTACCTTCACCTTCCATATAAAACACACCATACATTTTATGGATT
>JANHGB010044044.1:0-27384 GCA_026283785.1 Coracopsis vasa
GACTGTAGTGATAGGACAAGGGGCAATGGGTTAAAACTTAAACAGGGGAAGTTTAGATTGGATATAAGGAAGAAGTTGTTTACTATGAGGGTAGTGAGACAATGGAACTGGTTGCCCAAGGAAGTTGTGAGTACTCCATCCCTGGCAGTGTTCAAGGCCAGGCTGGACGGAGCCTTGGGAGATATGCTTTAGTGTGTGGTGTCTTTGCCCATGGTAGGGATGTTGGAACTAGGTGATCTCAAGGTCCTTTCCAACCCTTATTATTCTATGATTGTCATTGTTCCTGTGCTCATACTCTTGGTCTCTTTTAGACTTATATTAGACTCCAATCTGGTGCATAATTCTCTTTCTCTGAAAGGCTGGAGGTTGCAGCATTTCTTATTTTTAGAAGCCTATCAAGGATTTAAAATTATGAAATGTCTAAATAGTGGGGAGCTACTTCTGAAGTCTTTGGAAATCTTAATGTTTCATGCATAGAATTGCATTAAAGTTTTAAGTAAATCAAAACTTTGCAGATATATGTTAACTCTTTTTTATACTTCTAACTCTTATATTTACTTCATTTTAACTCATTTTTCAGCAACATCATGGTAAAATCTTGAGAATAAGGAATTTATAAGAAAAGTTTATTCTAAATAAAATAAGTTGGTCACTGTCAATGAAGTTTGCTGAATGGTTGCAGAACAAACCATTTTTTATTTTACATGGGTTTTGGACTGCTTCAGAACTTCCCACATGTGTAAGGCAGAAACCCTTCCACCTTACAGGCCAGATGAGTTGTGAAAATACATCACCTAAAACTGGACTGAAGTTGTACTCCAGTGAACCATTTCCCTCCTCCTTCCTAAACTCTTTCTGAGGTCTGTTTAATAGACATAGAAGTCAGAATGGTGCCTAAATTTGCTCAGTCTTGATAGCCAAGGCAGCTGGAACTTCTCCCTCTGGCCAAGATCATAGCTTGACAAAATTTATGACTGATGCAAAGTCATACATACCATGCTGTCACATCTTTTTACTGAGAGATAAAATAATTTTATATACCAAACCAGTAGTATTTCTTTTACAGTCTGTGTCTGGTAAGATTAGTATTGAGTTTATCTGACATATACAGTTACAAAGTCAGGCAACCAGACTCGATGACTTAGGAGATCCATTCCTGGCCTACGTCCTTCTCCACTGGTACCAGACATGCTATAGCTGACTTGCAAACAGTAAGGTCAGTACCTAATTATAATTCTGCAGACCTTCTATTTCTTTAATTACACATGTGCTTAAAACATTAGCCCTCTTATCGACACTCTGTCAGCATGCAGTTCAGAATCTACAGCTGAACAGAAGCTGAGATAATTTGATTCCCAGTTTTAGGATCTGTCAGACACTTCCCTTTTCAAAAGAAGAAATTTAATTTATTTGCTTGTGAATTCTGTATCTCTACCACAGTTTAAGGATATTTCTAAATTCATACAAATAGAATTGTAATTTACAGTTCCAAGTATATAAATTTATTTATGTTATTGGTACTGGGGATGGACAAACTGAACGTGGGCAATCCACAGAAAATAAAACTCTTTCTCCATCCACACTGCACTCCAATTAAAAAAAAGAAAAGAAGGAAAATAATAAAGTATATAGCTCCATGACTCCTGAAACTTAATAAACAAGTCTAACAGCATATAAGCATTAGCTTGTTGTGGCAGTAGGATTCCTGACATGATCAAACTGGGAAACTGACAAATTTATGGATCTCTACATGTTTATAATTAAAAACACAGAGCCCACAGCTGCTGCAGTGAGACTACAGTGGGCCACTGATTGAACTGCTGTAACAGATGTATACAAGACTGGATTAAAAAGAAAATCACTCTTCTTTAAACTGCAAGTTAGTTGATCTTAGCATCTGCTATGATTAAAAAGATTTCAGAATTAACTCATTTTTTTTCAAAAACAGAAAGACCATTCCAGAACACATATAATTCTTTTGTCTTATTCCATTAGTACCTGTTTGCTTTTATAACACGTACATACAGAATTTCCCTTTAAAAAAGTAGGAATCCAACAGAGCTGTAACACAATAATAATAATAAAAAAAAGACATCAAAAATCATTTACAAAATAGAAACATTTTGCTGCAGTCTAAAGGGGTCGTGGCTATACATTGTAAAGCCATAGGATTCTGCATGCCTGAGCACCTGCTACCTAGGGCACTCAATGCTATTATGTACCACACTGTAGAGTCTCTATGCAGGTTTTAGGTTGAGTTTTATTAAAGAAACAGTTACATTTTGCATTGCACATTTCAAGAGAAAATATTTGAAGTTAAATAGTGAAAAGCACAGGGTAGGCAACAAAGGTGGTAGAAGCACATGAATTGTTATGTTGCATGCTTTCTTGGGTTATACAGGGGGGAAAACACTGAGGAGGAGCAACAGCAGCAAGCAGTATGACTCTTCAACTTCACTGGCGAAGCACCAGATCCTACAATGCATGCAAGGATGCTTGCACACAGACAGGCCTGCAACTAATGTCTCTTTCCATCACCAATAATAATATCAAATACCTTCAGGTGAAGGAAGATGTGGACAACGCAGAGCCTTGAGCAATGATAGTAGAGAAAAATAACCGAATACTTAAGCTAGCACCTCCAAAAGCATAATAATAATAGCAACAATAATAATAATAATAATAATTGTCTAAAGCTTCTGAGGCCCTTGTCTCAGCAGGAGCTATGGGGTGACTTTTTATAAGTAACTTCTTCAAGAAGATTTATTGTGGACTCCAGTCAATCAAGTCCATCACCACTTAGTTGAAGGGCTTATTGTCCAGCCTTTCAGTAGATCAATTGGTTTTGGAAAGCTTTTCAGGAGTTACAAAAAAAGGATCAAGAAATATTTTTTCCCTCAAATACAGGACACTAATTTCTGATTTACATAGTTTGTATATAGGAGCATAGATTCTGATCTTTATTTTTTTTATAAGACTTATAGTAACTCCAGACTCTTTAATGGGGCTACTTCATATTGATATTACTGGCAGTAAGATTGAAAGGAAACTGTGTTATCCATATTCCTTCCCTTGTTCAGGAAAGTAAAATATGAAGCTGCACTTATACCAAAGTTTGCCAGTTCTGTTACAGACCCTGAAGGTAAGATTGTTTGTCTATTATTCCAGTTAAAAGTATTATGTCTCCTATTGCTGGGTTAATTTGATTTCAGAAGGAAGCTAGTTATGCTTAGCTATATGATCATAAAACATACTCTTTGATAATTTTCTTCTATTATATGCAAAAGTGTAAAGGGTTTAACTTTATCACAGTACATTGCTATACAGGAAACTAAGATATTTTCTCTTCAGATTTTGTCTGAACATCTTCATTACAGCGTTGCTCTGAGAATTCAGCAGGTAGTGTATTTTAATGAGAAGCAGACTAAAATAATGTCAACAGTATTAAGTATAGCTGCAAGACAAGTTATTAAAGTGCCTAGAACACAGTAGATGTATGCAAATGTTTCAAAGCATATTAAAATATTAAAATATGTTTTAAAAGGAAAACAAAATATCCTTTTCCCTGTCTGTAGACAATTGTGTTGAAGCCTTTCAAAAAATTCCTAATCCAGGTCTTCAGAAATAAGAAATGGTTTCAATAGCAACTTCTAAAGGAAAAGGTAGGTTGAGGGTGTAATACACAGGATTATCAGCAAGAAGCTATTTTAAATCTGTTTTATTCTGTGTGGCTGAGAATTACAATACATTAATTCTTTTAAGGTAACAGGTAAATTTCCCCTATGTCTCTTTTTTGAGGCAGTATACACGCTTAACTGTCATGTCTTGTGACTTTAGTCAGTGTGACATGAAGTCTTATAGGAGTGTGCATTAATTAGGTGGGCCAGGGACTTGTTGCCATGCATGCCCACCATTTTTATCCAATCCATCAGATGGGTTACGCTCAATTGCACACATTCATCAAAGAGCAAAAATGCTCTTCAACAAAAAAAAGCATTTTTGCTTATATTCAAACTTAGTTTGGACAGCAATTTGCTAACTGTAGCACCTTGCTTTGGGAGTTACTGGGTACACTGTGTCTTTTTGCCAAGCCATGAAGGAACTTAACTATCCACTTCCCACAGTAATGCAACTTCACAAGAAGCTACTTTCTGTGTAGCAAACATTCAGTTTGCAGTGTACTGACCAAAGTCAATAGCACCAGAACACTGAGCACAAAACATATAAAACATATTCAGATTTTTTTCCTATCCTTTGTTGGTGGATAACCTTAGATAGATGAGGAGGCATTCTTAGACCATTGCACAGATCCTTATGGCTGGGTACCCATGTTTCCTATCAGCTCTTTTCTTGCAGAATAACTAATCTTCAATAACTGTTAATGTATGGAAAGAAGAAAATCTTCTTAATGGGTTAATGGGAAGAGGGTTTCTTAGGGGATAGAGACAGAATTCATGACTGAGTACCCCAGATTGTTTTCTATCAAGAACAGCATTTGCATTAATGAAATGATAGTCTACTATCAGCAAAAGAGCATCAGCTATTGCCACAGCAACCTCCCTTTACCCACTCCAAGGGCAGGCCAGAGATCCTTTTACACCCCTGAACCAGCCTCCAGCACTTAGGTCCCAGCAAGCACAGAAAGAAATGCAGCAGTTGCTCACTATGCCAGCAGCCTCTTTGCTTGCCTCTTAATGTTAGTGTAAAATGAACCATGATTACCATATGAGAATCCTTTGTCTTACGGATTCAGATAATACTTGATGGAAAGTAAATAGTGTAAGGTGCAAAAGAAGGAAAAGAATGGAAAGCTATGGGATATATAAAGATATTTTTCTTTCTTTAGAAAATCACTTAATGATATGGATATGAAAAGCAGTGGGATCCACAAAATCTATTTCTTGTTTCAAAGTAAGGACCAGTTACTTTGCTTTATTATAGCACAGCGAACATTAACTAGCTCAAAGCTTGATGGAAATGCTAGGAAAATCTCCTACGAAGCAAAGAAGTTAAATGCATAATAAGCTGCATGTCATGGACAAAAATGCAACAGTCCCCCACTTCCCTTGAAAAGTGAGAGTTATGGTGTGTCCCTGCAAACAGTTAAGTCCATCTCATACGTATATATAAATGTCAGTTTGTGACATGTGGGTATATAAGTTCTGATTTACAGAGGAGCAGTTTTTCTGTAATTTCTCTTGAAGGAAAATTCTCACAGTTGAGGAATCAGAAGTCTTGCTAATTGTTGCAAAATGCTGTATCTTGAAAAGCTGTTCCATAGCTTAGATTGAAAACCTATTCCATAGCTTAGATTGAAAACCTATTTTCTAGAAAAACCTGAAATCAAGTTGTTAGTTTGAAACAGTTTCTCTCTTCTTCACCAGCTTTCCCCCACAGATAAGGTATCAGGAGAAATATTTAAATTATTAGCAACCAAGTAGGAATTACAATTCCATCACAGTACCTACCTCTCTAGTAATACACAACAGTTTTGATGAAGTTTAACAAGGAGAATCAGAATTGATGTTGGCATCTAAATTAATTTTACTAATTCAGAAACTCATAATTAGTATGTCCAATTTGATTATCATACATTTCATCAAGATGAAATAAACAGATATGTAAAACTGCATTCACATATCACTAGTCAATATTAATATATTTAATATATTTACATTTTTAGATTTCACTCACTGTAAATCAGTGGGATACTGAAGAAATGTTTTTGAACTGATGCCCAGTATTAAATTAGATCGAATACTCACTATCTAAATTCATTGCAGCAGACGACATCGTCAGCTATCCAATTATTTTAGTACTATTTGGCACAATGTAATTTAAAAAGACCTTCTATGTAGGGAAAGCACTTAATAACTCCCCAGCAAATTAATCCCTTTGGTGCAATACTCAAAGGCATGAGGGTAAAGCAGCCTCTTTCAGATCAGCATGGTATTGCAGCAAGTACCAAGTACTTTTTGCCTTGTTAATGCAAGTACTTGTTTTAACTTGGCATTTATCTTTCTGCACAAGAGATGGATTACATTCCTCCTGTATGATACTGTTTAATAATGATCAACATCAGTTGTTTTGAAAACCAGGCTCCACTTGTCTTTTAAAAATATATATGTAATCTACACAGCTTCCTGCACAAAACAGGGGAAGGCCAGACATTCAAAAAGAGCTAACTAAAATGGTCAAAATCTGCACGATTTCCAATGCTCCTCATGCAGCAGGTAGTGAGGTGGCCAAAGCAGCATTTATATGATAAATCTTAAAGCTATACAACTTAAATAAGAGGCTTTATGAAACAGAGCATCTAAGATGGAAAAACCTAGAAGACAGCAGCCGCCACAGAAGAATCCTTGCTTGAATAAGGTTGAGTCAGAGAAGACAAAGCCTTCTTAAACTACCATGTAAGAAATCAAATGCCTATCAGAGAAAATAAATGGAAGAAGAATTGAATTTCCTGGGATTTCTATTAAAACAGACCAGTATAGCCTTTTGGACATAAAATAAGCCTTTGACATTTCAGCATGAAAGCAGAGACTTCTTAGATGCCTACTGAATAAGCAAAAAATCCTGTTCAGTACCAGAAATAATTTTGCTTGAAAGAAGTCTCTGTGTTTAAAGACATGATCAAAAAATAATTAGGAAGGTACCTGTGCAAATGACTAAATTCCAGCATCTGAAAACCAGACTCAGTAATATCTAAATTACCTGCAGCTGTGACCTCTGCTGTGGATGCAGGGTGTGATTTTCCTACATCTTTCCATGTCTAAAGTGTCTCAACTCTAAGAAAGCATAATGATGGTATCCAAAAGATAGTCACCAAAAGATCCGGTACAGTGGTGTTTTCAAAACATATTTCTAAAAATTGTGATTAACTATTTATTTAAGCCTGAAAGAGTTCAATTAGGAATTGGGGGGTGGAATATAACTTTATCAGTCATTTCCTGAAGTTCAGTTGTATTTGTTATACCAACTGTTACTGGGAACTAGAGACGAAGCTAAGAACTTGTGATGAAAATTAATATCTGGTGATAAGTATCATAGGCTTTTCCTCTTGGGTGATGACCCAATTAGTTTCTTAATCACTTCCTAACACTAATTTTACTGGGAGTTGTGAATATGCATGCATGATTAGAGATAGTCACTGAATCACTTGGCTTATAACAGACAGGGTCTAGTCAGCACATCAAGAAAGATCCAGTTAGCAATAGGCTGAAAATTAGTACAGTTTATACCATCAAAATAGTAATATTTTGTATTTATGTCTCACAGTGCTGCTATTGAATGTATTCAGCAGAAAGTTAGTACTTTACTTTTTGTTCCTGCATTTCAGAGAGATGGCAATTCACAGAATCATAGAGTCATAGAATGGTTAGGGTTGGAAAGGACCTTAAAATCATCAAGTTCCAACCCACCTGCCATAGGTAGGGATGCCTCATGCTAGACCATGTCGCCCAAGGCTCTATCCAGCATGGTCTTGAGCACTGCCAGGGATGGAGCATTTACCACTTCTTTGGGCAACCTGCTCCATTGCCTCACCACCCTCACAGTAAAGACTCCTTCCTTACATCTAACCTCACCAATTTTGTTGCATGTCACTCTGGTTATCTGCAAAGAAAGACACATTGAGAAGGATCAGGTAAAATCTGAGTACACTCTAGTTATTTCCGTGATCTTCTGTCCCATTTTTTTTCCACCACCTCTATTACTGAAGGGTATGACTACTGTATTTACTGCAGCCACACCTAGAAATGACCTCTTTCATATTAAACACACTCATATCTGGATTGCATAATTCTTTGTAGACACTCAAGCCTGCTTTGTGAGAACCAGCTTACAACCTGAAAAGATGCTGTTCTGTGCCATCCAAGCAGCATGGGTTTCTACTAGATCAGTGTCCTTTCTCTTTTTCAACCCAACATCATTATATATCACAGATACTAATTTTGAGTAATACAATTGCTTGTTAGTCCAATATTTAACAACAGTCCCAAATCCCTTACTTTCCTGCAAATGTTTTGCAACTGCAACTGCTCACAAAAAGTAAATAAAATATATTTCATCAGTCTCTTTTCTTTAGTCAAATCACAAAACTCCTCAGGAGGTCTCAGTTAAAAATGTAGTTACTCATTATGTCTTAGTCTTATGGTTCTCCTGGGGAGGGAGAACTGGAAAGTAAAAGTAAAGTACTAGAAAGATTTAGCTTCACATTAGTGGAATTTAAAATGGCACTAAATTAGTAGGAGTTGTAAAAGGCAATGAAAACTGACAGAGAAGTAGATGTTACTAAATGAAATAAATTATTCTTTTTTTGAATTATACTCTTTTGGCTAAATGTGAACTACCTCAATGTGATGTGAATATTTTCCACTGATGTTACTCTATTGTTATATTTTATCACAGATGTGAAGGGAACAGCAATATATTGTATCACAGTATGGAAACTGCTGATCTATGCATACCACCTAAAATAATCTTAAATTCTTTGGACTTAGAAATTTTGAAAGCTGCTGGGTTCAAGAGGACATAGGAATGACATTGGAGAGCAAAATTGCCATTAGTTTGTAATGCACTGTGGCTGCCAGAGAAACCACTTTGGGGACACTTATGTAAATGTTTCATGCTAGAAACTATGGAGATAATATTCTCTTTCTAAATTACTTTGTTATATGGATTCTTAGCCTGGTGGTTATGAACAGACATGAGAGTCACAGCCTCTTTGACCTTTTTTCACTGTAAATAAGAGGGAGATAGCAACTAGATGTACACATATGGATGGGAGTTCAGTACAGAAAGTGCAATGCTGGTATAGAAAAAAGTGGGCATTTTTTCTCAGAGAAGATTGCATGGAATATTAGCAAAATCACATTGCTCAAACTTAGAAACAATGCAAAGATCATAAGTAACTGCAACTACTCTAAAATTTAATATATTATGGTATGTTAGAATATAGTATGAATAATAAACTATAGTTTTATAAACTAAACAGATTTACTAAGGGGACTAAGATTGGTTTAGGTCTTCAGAAGAGAAGGCCAAGTTCAAAGCATTTTTCAGAGAAAGGGATATCCCTGGGTCAAGGATCTTTGTTGAAGTGAAAATTAATTTTTATGTTCTTGACATATTCTTGCTTCATCATTCTGAGTAGCTGTTTAATTTTATAATGTGTGTAATATGCATTTACAACTATTTGTGATTGCAAAATCTAGAAGTTTTGAAATCTTTGGAAACTATGGAGAGTCTCTACACCCATGCTCAGATTTCTGTACAGGTAAACAGAGTTCTTGCTTGTCTACAGGACAGCTATTACTTTTATATAAGAGATGACAGCACATCATCTCTACAGAGTATAGGCAAGAAAACAAGTAAAGAGCTGACATTGCCTCAGGAGAAAACAATTTTATTTAAGACAGAGAGAGCAGTATCTTTACAGATGAGGAATTTCCATGCAGTACTCCTGCTGAGTGCAGAGAGAACGGGCCAGCCCTAGCTGCTTTGAGGCTGGCAGCCAGGTCACTGGATTATTCTCACTGCCCCATTCCTCCTCCTGTAGCTGCACTCTAGGCAGCAGCATCCCAGGGCCTGGCTGCCAGCCGGTAGGAGCTACCACCCCTAGTAGCAGCCAAAGCCTCCTGGCTCCTTCCCAAAGAGCCCACAGTGGACTGACAGAGAGTTTCCCTGGGCTTGGGCTACCTGGTGAGCCGTTTGCCTAACCAGGTTGATTCAGGAATAATAAAAAATAAAGTTAAAAAAGGTAAATTAAAACATCTTTAAATATTGTGACCTGTTGTTTGCAGAAACTCTCCAAATGACAGAAGAATACAAAAATGCTTGATAGGTGACACAGGAACTCACATTAATATTATGGGATTCTCTCTTCATAGGGAGCTTCTAACCACAAAAATTATCTATGAGCTGAAGAGCCCTTTGTTTGCCTGAACTCAGTCTGAAATGGGTTTGAGGACCTATCTAGTCAAACATTATTTTCCTACCTGGTTTAAGTAGGTAAGAATGATTACCATTCTGCTGTTATTTACCTGATTTTTATTGAGGTTATAAATCTATGTCAAAGGTTATTTCAACTTATTTCTTCTGCTGAGTGCTTTTATTGAGGACCATGTCTCATGACATTAGCTGAAAATCCATGCAATAGAAAGAATGTAAGCAATTGTACAGAGTGTTAATTTCTAATATGGCATAAAACAGCTTTGATGAAATAGAGGCAGTTGATTCCAGAGTGCTAATTATTCTTGTTCAGATAAAATTAAAACTACTTCAAGTAACTATGTCATCTTATAGCAGTAACAAGCAGCATGAAAAGTTCATTCTTTCATAAAAGTCACCTTTCATCTACTACTTCACAGTGTTTATATCTTTTTATTTTAGTCTGGCACATATTTTGGTTTTCTGTACATTCTCCGTTCCTCTTGCTTCAAGTGCATTATTAGTAAAGTAATCTGTATGCAGAAAATCTGCCTTTCGTAAATATACAGGGTTGTTACATAAATCCTGTCCTATTCACGTATAAAATAAACTCACATCTTGCAGGATCAAGACTCATCTTGGAGGATGTACAACACTGCTGCTCAGGTGAGTGTGTAAGTGTCAACATTTTAATGACAGTTCCTATTTTTTGTGGTTCCTGAAGTAATGTTTCTTGGGAAGGGACATTTACATAGTTTACAGGGAATGCCCTGTATAAAAGGAACAGTCACGTATCAGCAGAATTAATATTTTTTAAAGTATTTTACATTTTTTCCCAATGAATGGGGCAAAACAGGCCAACACAGTTGTGTAGGTCCTTAAAATATGCCAGAATTTAGCTTCTCTCACATGAGATGTAGCAGTTCTCCTGGTTCCCTGTCCTCGCAGTAATCACTGAAATATTCTGTGAATGGGGAAAAGACCTGAATAATTATGCTTATGAAGCAGGAGTAGAGGAAGAAAAAAGAAAGAAAAGAAAACAGAATGGTGGCCACTAAATTTTACAGAAAAATATTTTGTCAAATGACTCAAGTCCAGAAAATATGAACTTGAATTAAAGTTTACGGCAAAAAAGTAACACTCTTCTTAAAATATCTAATGTTTATTTATTACTTTGATTTACATTATATAACATTAATTGGAAATTAATTTTAATGTATCATACATAACATTTTGCTCTAAGTCAGCATTTACTAAATATGCCTTGTTGAATGGCAATTTTCAGAAACTACTAATTTGTGATTCCAACAAAAAAGATATTTCATCCAGAATGTATTCTTACCATGAAATATTTTGTTGAGTGTTTTTGCCTGTTAGAAGCTTTTAGTGTTCAAACTAAAACAAAATACTGTTTCTAAATAGAAAAAATATTGCGAAAAGCTAGTGTCCTCCGTTTTGATGTAATTGGAATATAGTTCCTTGTTCTAAGTTACCATAGACTGTAAAACTAACTTTTATAGCTACAGTGACAATGACAATGTATAAATATATGGAATCATAAACAGCACAGATTAATAAAAAAAAAATTATGACTACTGCAGAAACCACTGTGTACTACATCAGCTGTAATATATGACTTTTTATACGTCTTAAGGTACTGTCGCAAACCCTGCTAGGTGCCATCAGTATTTTAGCTGTTTCCTAAATTAAAGTGTTGCGGTTTACTGATAGTTTTTTTTGAAGTCCAGTTTTGAAAACTTGGGTCCGCAGATTAAGAATCTTGATTCAGATGGCGGGGAAAAATAGTCCAGGTGATTTGATTTAGTGAATTTGGTCAGTCTGCATAATGATAATATATCATATACAAACTAAAAAATCATTATCTGATGGAAAGCATTTGATAGCCTTCAAGAACTAACTATATGATAGTCAGTGGAATAAAAAGTCTAACCATGGATGACAAAATGTGGTACTACAACATGAAATCATCATTA
Source organism: Coracopsis vasa (assembly GCA_026283785.1). Classification (NCBI taxonomy): domain Eukaryota; kingdom Metazoa; phylum Chordata; class Aves; order Psittaciformes; family Psittacidae; genus Coracopsis; species Coracopsis vasa. Next base: position 11,928 of record JANHGB010044044.1, read on the forward strand.
AGAAAAAAGAAAATAACAATGTTATGAGACCTTTTAGGGTATATACTATGTCACATAGTGACTACACATTAACATTACTGCTATGGATTAATATTTTTAGTGAATTTAAAATGCTGCATGGAGATTTAAATACTCAATAAGGAATTAATTGGTTTGTGGAGGCCATTTCCAGCTCACTTTTCAACAACATATTTTCCTGTAGCAAATGTGCCAGTCTCTTGCTATTAATTTTTATCCTTACCTTCTTTTAGTCTGTTGGATTTTTATTGAAAACCTTGGTTTGATGATCCAGGCTTATAATATTTTATTTATGAGCAACCATAACATGGAACACATAAAAATTTGATGCAACAGTTGTATTTTAAAATACTGAGACTGTGTGTTAGCTAATTACGGTATATCTTTTTGGGTTGCATTTGCTCATCTAATACAAAGCAGGATCTTCCTTAAAAACTAGAGCAAGGAAACCAGGATTCACAATAATTTGAAGCTTTATTTGACTTTTTATGATCTGATGCAGCAGATTTTTAGGTACTCTAAGACTTCCTCTGATCTCAGTGGAGATATTGTGGGAGAGAATTTAAGCCTAGGCTTTCTCCATCATGAATCGTGAATTACCTAGAAAGGCATTGGAAATGCCTAACAAAGGAAAGTCCAAGAGGACCATAAGTGCAGCAAAGGTGTTATCAGTCTCTTTGATATATTAGTCTAACAATATTTTTGGAGGGAAGAAAGGAATCTGATTCAGCTATTGGAAGTTATGGGACATTACTTCATGTAACTGCACAGAGTAGTAAAGACAAAAATCATCAAATTTTTTTGGCCTTGTTTTAATTCCGTACTAGTTTCTAAAAGCTACAAGATGGTAAGCTGTAACAGAAGGCTTAGATAGGATTTCTATATACAACACATACTTAAATAACTTCTTTGGTTTTCTTTCACGCATGTTTTAACATAGCAATGGTAGTAATAATACTAGCAATAATAATAACAATAATAATAGTAAATAATAAAAATATTTGGAATTAAACTTTTATTTAAAAATCCTTTTTCAATCCTTCAAAACTTTAAAGTATACTGAGTACAGTTCACCTCCCTGAACAGTTTTTGGGTGATTTTTTACACATTATAATTGAGTATCAATTCAACCTTTCTTGACCTGTGTATGTCCTTGAAAAGGAACATAACTCTTCCTTTTAATGTTGCCATCAGAAATTATATAATACAATTATATGCAATAATTATATATTCCTATCAATATTACATATCACTTCTGTATCAGTACGTAAGGACACATACAGATTTCCTTCTTCCTCTCTTCAGGAAACAGCAAGTCAGTTTTAGCTTCAGGCTTTCCTCCAAGACCACAGTGCTCCTGTGGGGGGAAACCAAGTCTTCAAACCATTAAAAATACACCACTTACCTTCTACCTAAACTACATGTGGTTTAGGGCTTGAGTACTTGCTCTTAACAAGATATATGCACAATTTAAAGGGAGCTGAATCTGTAAAGGACATTTTTCTAGACACCTCTCTCTAGCAAAAAAAAAGACCCAACAGAAAAGGGAAAAATTCCCTACACAGAAGGAATCATTCCAAAAGGAAGAGGCTAGAAGCATCTGCTTTTCCTAGATCTCCATCAGAGACTTTCAGTTAACACCTCACCACAGAATCACACATCTTTTTCTTTGAAAGCTCATTAGCCTAGGAACAAGAGGCATTTTATCTCAGAGGAACAGTAGTAAAGAAGGTTATAAAAACAGATAATATATTTAGAAGTTATTTTACTGCATAGTATTCTCAGAAAACTCCACACCAATCCATTTCATTTGGATCTGCTGAGCTACAAGCATTGTTACTATATACAAGCATTATTATTACAAGCATGCTTATTTGAGAATTGACACAACTGAACACTATTAATGGACAAGATTTACTTTTCAAAACACATAAGTCAAGTTCTTGATGTCAGAAAAGTTTTATTAAAATAATCTTTCCACAGTTTCTTCTATTATAAACCCAATGAAATCTGGAATACTGTCTCACCAAAAGAAGTGGAATTACATCAAAAAATCTGATACCCCATTAGGTAGTATCATGTTACTCCACAGCTTGAGATATGCCTAATAAAAATTCAGCAGTATAAAATCCTCTGTGAGGGGCAACTGGCTGGTAGAGTGACAGAAGAGAGCAGGAGCAGCAGGCCAGGAGCAACAGATACTGGAGACATTGTGCTGCAAGAGGAGGAATGTTATGTTTGGAAGGAGCAGGGCTGGACAGTAGACAGTTGCTGTTAGTCATTAAGGAGACAAGAAGAAGACTTAGGGCGTATGCATCACAAGGAGAAAACAACAGAATCAGATTACCTTTCTGTCAATGAGCCTGGGCTATCTGGGGTAGGGATCATCATTTTAAATCTGGTTCAGTTGTTCGAATGGTTACGTCCAGGATATTTTTACTTTGTTACTCCTGTTCTTGCAGGCAAGGGGTAAAAAAATAAAAAAATAAACTTTGTCCTAACAGACCACCAGGCAGTCCGGTTAATCTTAGTCACTTTTGCTCCCAGGATAGCCACTGTAAGATGTTTGATTCTCCATAACAGCTTTTGGGACAAGTCAGTCTTCACTTTGGTCATTTTCTTACCTTAAAAAGTAAAGCAGCTTAAGCAAAATATGTGTCATTGCTGTTAACTTTGCTCAGACTGTCATCTTTCTGTCTCACAGCTGCACACAGTTTTTGCCGTAAAGGAGAGTTTCACTGATATTACAAATCTGCCATGAATCACAGTGGCATTATACTTCCTTCTACAAAACTGAAAAAAGAGCTTTAAATTTTACTGTCAGGAATCAGTAGAATATGCAGGGTCACAAGTTCCTGCCTAAAGAGCTCAATGAAAACAGTGTGTCCTTTGTTTTATCCTAGTGCATGCACTGGGGGATCATTATACTTCCCAAACTCCTGGCTCAGAACTGCATATGGAGAAAGTCTCCCAATTTACAGAGATCAGCAACCAAAAGCTGTAGATGCACATTAAAACTAGTGTATTGTAGAGAAGATCAGTGTGGGTTGTCTGTGTGAACTGTATGAAAAAATTCTGACTGCCATCAAACCTGTCTACAAGCTGTGCAATACCTTGGTTGCTATTGTTTTCAGGCTAGTGAATGTAGCTATTTTTTACATTGTCATTGCTGTCTCATTATTCCACTTTTAAGTTCCACTCCTAAAATTGACATCCTTTTCTTCATGAAACAGTTGATAACTAGAGGAAGAGGTGCCAGAATTCTTCTATGCAACTAAATGGATTTTTTGGAATAATTAAAATTTTAATTAGAGACAGTCTCAGGTGCTGCAATGTCTTTGCCTTTTGGGAGGCAGAGGGAGAGAGAAATATTTCTAATAGCTAAAAATCAGGAAAGCTGTTGGGTGGGGCAGAAGAAAGGGGGGAGGAATTCAAAGTGTGTAATATAGCACAAAGGCAAAGTTTTGATTTGTCAAATTAAATTTAGCAGAGAACATGTTACATTCATATGTAATTCTCTTCAGGGGCAACATTTCCAAATTTGCCTCTGCAATTTGCAAGCACCAGTGACATTCCAATAAGGGCTGAGCACTCTGCTCTTTTTCCCTCCACCTTTCTAGAAATGTTTTCACATGAAAGAAAGCTTTAAAATATATTTGCACTAATACAATCTACACATGAGTTTTATGTCTGCAATTGCCTTTTTTTATAGATTACCAGTCCTCCAGGGTAATATTTCTACATGATATCGCAGTCAAATCCAATGTTGTATCTCTAATATCACTGCCTTTTTCATAGCTATTCTAGGTTCTCCCATGCCCCTTTCAATATTGCTCAGCCTTAAAGCTGCTTCAACACCAGAATGAATTTATCATTGAATTACTAGACAAAACTGTGGCTATTCTTTCCATTATTTGAAGTACTATTGAGCTACACAAATGTCATCGAGTATGGTTCATCCAATAAATCATGAACTTGAAAATATTAAACACTGTTAAATGTACTCTGGTATATTTGAAAGTACTGTTTCAGTAGTTCTGCCTTAGTAAGCCAGCTAGCTAGCCTTTTTATTGCTGTCTTACTCTTCCTAACAATGAAGCCTCAAATTTCTAGCAAATGTATATAATCTTCTCAGTTCATCCAAGACCCTTCATTTGGGATTTATCTCTAGAAAATCCTCAAAGCTGAGTTCATCTAAAGGAGATCAGTGTTTATTTAATTTTATTACCCATTGACTGCTTTAAAACCTACACTTTCCAATTTCTTAAGCACATACAAAAATACTAAAATAGTTATTTAGAAAGATAAATCCACAGCCTTCTGCTAAAAGGTGACCTTTTTAACATCAATTCAAATTGTCCACTCTCTTCCACTGCATCCCTCCCTTGGATGACTAAAGTTTAAGAACAGCAGCAGAATAGGACAGAATTTCTTGAAATGATTATTCCTGACCTGAGCATAAACCTGAGAATCTTTATTTATTTTTAGTGTAAATCTTCACTCTTTGCTATCTTCCCTGTATCTTTCATTCAGCAAATTCAATATCTTTAGGAGGACTAACAGTTTGCCTGTTATCACCTGAATGGGGGTTTTAGGGAAGATGTTTAGTTTAGCTGTTTCAGAAGTGTCAGTGAACATGATATGCCACTTGTCAAAGACCAAATTTACATCTTCTCTAAGGAAAATTCTTACAAAAGCATACATGAATAAAAGGCTGAATGCAAGAATAGAGGTCTTTTTTTTTTTTACAAATAAATCAATGAATATCAGGGGAGGGGGGAGGGTACAGAGGCGAGGCAAACACACACACACAACAAAACCCCAAGCAAACATTAGAAGCAACATGTATAGCTTAGTTCTTGCTTTTCTTACTTCAGTCTTCTGAATTGGGACATATTGTAAAGGTAGCTAATGCTATCCACACACAAGCACGTATTTACACAGACCTGTGGACATACGAGTAGAAATGGTGGTGAGCATGGGCAGCACGGGCAGAACAGGCAGCACAGGCAGCTAAGGTAACCAGAACCCCCAGGCAGTCCTGGCTGCTGCTGCCATTTCAACACCCAGTTTTACTCAGCCTTTTTCATGTCTCCCCTTCCTGTTGACAGCAAATCCATCACCCAGCTGGGGCGTCAGGGAAACAAGTCTAGTTCTCCTGGGTGGTGTTTCAGGAACATCTTTTGATTTGGAGCAATAAGAAAAGAATTGGAGTTCTTAGAGTGTAAAATTTGCAGAATTTAAGATAGAAAGATCTCCACTCACAGTCCCCCTGGTCTGCTCACCACCACAGCAAAAGTGAACTTTGCTCTTTCCAGACAAGAAAACAAAAACTTATTTCTTTTTTCCCTCCTCCTAAGTTTCTTTAACAGCAAAAAACTGGGACACGTAATTTCAGTTTTGTCTAGCATTTTAAGAGGTTCCGTGTACTTTATGTTGTTTACATTGTCTTCCTCCATAAAATACTTTAATATATAACATAAATAAAGTTTAATTAACGGGATCTCAGTTTGGAATTGCAAACACTTGAATAAAATTTGTGTGCTCCTTTAAGGAGACACAATGCTCCTGATTTGAAAGTCCTGCTGATGCTTACTTCTCTAGGTATAACTAATTTAAAACTCCAACGCTATTTTTTCATACCCAGTTCATAAAATGTTTCTATGGATTTTTAGATCATTGCTCAAGTTCACAGCAAAGAATTTGTTCTCCCCCCAAGAAAGTATGAAATAAGAAGACTGTAAATTTTCAAACTAGTATAGAAGTGTAAATTGAGATTTAAGTATTCTTAGTTTATGCTGTTGAAAAAGGAAGGACTAAATTTTATTCAACATCAAATATTAGTTTTGATCTGCCAAACACCATATGACATATCACCTAAGAACAGTTCACTTGTCATTAACAACCGATCATATCAAAATACCTGTTTCCTTTTTGTATTCTAAAATTAATGCACCGTGCAATCAATGTATTTAATATTAAAAATGAAATCTGCTGTACGCAGACACCCACACCAAATGAGCTAACTCAGTTGCCCTCAATCACCTGTCATGTCCTGTAGGTCTTGGTTTCATAATGATGCAGCATTGTAAGAACTGCAGGACAGTAATATTTTACTGTTCTGTTCGTCATCCAAAGGAATTTCATCTCTCTCTCTCTTTCACTAATAATCTGACCTAAGATACATGGCATTGCTTCTCCCACTCATAAGAATAAGATGAGAATGCTGAACTGTCAGCAAATCTTTGATGTAAATCAATGGTCACAAGAGACTCAACTAGGAGGTAGAAGAAGAATATAATAACAGAGTAAACAGCTTGTTGAAATGAACACTTTTTAAAAATAGCTGACTTCCAGCAAAGCATCTTTAATTCAACAATGTCAGGAGTCAGCATTTATCAAAGGATACAGAAGAGCCTTTGAAATTGCCATTATCAGATAACTATTACTTAAAATCACTAAAAATTCATTTAGGAAGGAAATTAAATTTGAACAGTACATTGCCAAATGGACTTAATATCTTTAAAATAAGAATGTGTCTTTCTTTCATTTTGGGTTGTACCAAGAAGAGAAGAACAGAATCCAGGTTTTCTAACCTTCTTGTTAGATGATTTTACAGCAACTACAGCCAGTCCTGAGATGTATTTCAATGTGCAAGTTTGACTAAAGGAGAAGAAATGAGGGAAAATTCTTCCTTCCTGGATTCCTTTGCCTTTGCAAAGTCCTTGCAAAGGACTTGTTCCAACAGTTCCATGTCCTTTTTATGTTGAGGACACCAGAACTGCACACAATACTCCAAGTGAGGTCTCACAAGAGCAAGGTAGAGGGGCAGGATCACCTCCTTTGACCTGCTGGTCACACTTCTTTTGATGCAGCCCAAGATACAGTTGGCTTTCTGAGCTGCGAGCGCACACTGCCAGCTCATGTTCAGTTTCTCAATATACTTTCAGCATATGTGAGGCAGGAGTACTGCCATGCATTCACCCTTGGCTCAGGGTTTTCAATTTCCATTTGCTGTTACTATGTGAGGCCCTATTTTATCGGGAGCTATAGCAATTCTTTAACAAAGACAACACCATCCCTGCATTTATCTAGCCCATACTTATTACCTGTGTTGCACTGATGTTGATTCTTTAAAAGGTTAGGTAATTAGGAGAAATCACAAATTTCCTCATGATGTGCCACAGTATTACAGCCTTAACTGTGCTTATCTGTTGACATTTGCTGCAGCATAGCTGTAGAGACTACTGCCTGTGGACCAGGTGATATTGATTACTTGGGAGTACAGCACTGCTCACATCTGAGTCCTGCACGTTGCCTTACAGCATCGCTCACATCTGGGCACTGCACATTGGCTACTTCTACATGGAAAGCAGGGTACAGGGAGGAGGCTACTGGGTGCCCAGGGCTTGTTCCAGTACAGAGTTGGGATCTTCTAGGCTTACTTTTGTGAGACATGACTCAGTGTGTTACATGTTAATGTAGTTATAATTCCAGATGACGGACTCCAGATATCTTCATGCAGAATAGTAGAAAGAAGTTCTGAGGGGGCTGTTTATGAAAAATAATGTAATAAGGGAACTATGTTACTAAGTACTGCCTCAGCTAATACAGTGTGTGCATCTGCTAATCATAAATTTTCTCTCATTTTAATTACCTATTATATTTTAAGATTAAATTAATCACTGTTTGGAAATGGGCATCATTGTCCAGAGGAAGCTAACGTTTTTAAAAATACAACTCTCAGCTGGATATGATGGGAAGGGCAAATAATCGGTAAACTCTGGATTTCTGGTGTCTAAACCCAAATTGATCTTCTATAATGCAATTTCATAAAAACATGAGGCCATTTGGCTGCATGATAAGAACAAGTTACAGAGTGTCAAGAGAGATCTCTCCTGGTGAGCTCTCCAGATTATATTTCTCTCCGTGATAGCTTCAGAAGATGCAGCTGAACAACTGCAACCTGAGAACACAAGAGTACCAGAGCAGAGAGAGAAATGGGACAAGTAAAACACAAACACTGAGACATCACATTTGGTAAAACAAGTACCGGGATCTGAACCTAATATTCTCCTTAGAAAGCAGAACATCACTGAAACAGATCATAGCTCGTGTCTTATTGCACAAAGACCTTTTCTGTTTGACACGGTAACTTAGCAGTAAGCCGTGTTACAAACCTACTGCTGCTTTATCAGCATGAAATTGGAAATGCTAATATAAGTTTTGTTATAAGGAGGATGGAATAAGAACATGAAAGGAGATGTATTTGGAATACCCGCTGAAATTATCTGTCTGGCAGAAAGGAGGAGAGCTTCAGTTAGCAGGACCATGTACTTTTCCCCCAAACACTGAAGATCACCAGTTGTGTGTCTGCAGTAACAGAGGGAAATGATGCTTTCATCCATGCAAAAGGTTGTGCAGCGTCGATCTTTTGAGCCTTCTAAAGATCTACACGGAAAAAGATTAGAGGGCCTTGTGAAAAATGACGTTTGAAATACATCCCCATTCAAGGAACCGACGCCAGGTGGCACTGCAGAAGGCAAATACCGTTTAGCAATTGTTAAAAAACGTGCTTGCTCAGGGAACCTGTGTCTGCATCACCGGGATCCTCTGCCAAATGAGGGGCACTACTTTTAAGTGGTACTGCCCTGCCAGCGGCCATCATCAGCTAGGTTATCATTTACCAGAAGTGGCTGTTGCGGATCAGCAGAGATGAAGAGAAGAGCACATACCACCTAGTTAATAAACGGCCTGTCTGATTTCTTTTAATGCAGACTGCATCTCTCACCTGGAAGAAGAGGGCTGCTCAGTTTTGCTTTGCTGTCACAGGATGCATTAACTATCACCGCATACTATTGTTTTCTGCCCACTGTCTGAGTCTGCTCCTGCTTGTACATACTCTAGAGACAGCTCAGACTTGTCCTGGCACCAGACTAACCTCCCTACGCACACCCCAGGGCATGGGCTCTTCCCCAGTTTTTTCCTCTTCTGCTCAGACAGACACCATAGCAACAGATGAGCTCTGCAGGCTCACACTTAATCATCTCATGCCAAAAAAACCCAACTGTGTGGTGCAGCAGACAGATACATTTCTTGCTTTCTACTGTTGTTCATTTAAGGGAGGAATAGTGTCATCCCTTCATGACTGGCCCAGAAGCTAAGTCTTTTCCTTTTCTGCCAGCAAGTGGAGCTAGCCAGACAGCACAGACTGAAGACCAGGAAAAGTCTTGCTTATAGTGGGACTGCTTTGATATTTGGAGAAGAGTATATCGGAAGGGAAAAAGGTCTTCCGCCTGTGCAGCTTGCTCAGGGTTATGCATCATCTTTTCTCATGAGCCAAATCACTGCTCTTAATGGAGAAGACAGATTTTGTGCTAATCACTAATCACTAAAAATGCAACACCACCAGGGGACAAGGGATGTATGAACATACTATAACAGGTCATTATACCAAATGTGTTGCTCTCTGTGTATCTGTAAATAAGTACATAGATCACATTGAAGCACAGCTTCAGGTTCAATACAGCTATGATACAGGCTTTGTATTATTAGTGTCCACCCACTGTATCAGCTCCCAGAATGGGAGAAACAGAGAGGTGATGGCATCCCTCTTCACATGCCTTCTCTTCCAAATCTCCAGCCTTCTGAGCAAAATCTCTGATTGACAAAACATTCAGATTGAATTCATCACAAATTCGTGAGAGAATGGTGGCTTTTCTTGCACTAGAAGTGTGTCTCTGAGCTGTGTGACTCTCAGTCTTGGGGCATTAGCTTCCCATAGTTATGAGGGTTTGACTTGACAGACTGCTGTTGGACCACACATGTGTTCTGCAAGCCCTTGTGTTGTTCTTCTCCCTGAAGGCATTAAATATGGAGCAGTCCCATCTGCCATTCCATTCTTTCGCCACGCATAATCCAGAATTACAGGACTCTGTAGCAGTGGGGGGGGAGAGCAGGTTGTGATAAGAGAAGAAACACAAAAATAAAATTTGAAGGATTAAAACCTATTCAGAGTCCAACAAATTGTCAGTGCTGTTTCGGCATGTATCCGAGATCTTGGCTCATCAAATCAGTGCTGGTCAGGAGAGACAATAACATCCTGAATTTAAATATCAAGAGGATGTTCAGTTTCAGATGCTAAGAAAGGGTTTGCAGAAGTCAGATCTAACTATAGAAAATGTAAAATTGTACAGCTCCTACATCTGTTTTTTTAGATGCCTGATAAAATGATGTGCTTCTTTGACTGGGTTGATCCCTTGAGTCTATCAACTCACTGTATCCTAGCCCTTTGGGAATCTGCATGGGGAAGTACAGAAGATTAATCTTGATATTTTTTTCTCCTAGATAAAGAAATTCATCAAGTGAATGAGAGGACACAACACTGTCAAACATGCCAAAGGAACTATATCATATCAAAGAGGCACAATGGTACATTAGGATGAACAAGATGAGGTGTGCAGGACACCTGCTTTCACTGCACTGGTGCACAAAGGCCTGAGGTTGAGATGATGATCTTCAGGACACGTGTGAGATTCAGGTGCTTACCCAGCTCTTTTCTGCAGGTGTGAGGAAGGGTCGTATGATTTATTGCATATGTTTTGTTGAAGTTGGTAATTTTTTGGTGTGTGTAGCTCGCCCACAGGATGAAATGGGTCTCTGAAAAGTCAGAGTGTATCATTGCTTTCAGATGATGGGTTCCATCCTGTAACTTACAACTGTTGTTTTTTTCAGCTAAAGTTATAAACCAGAAATGAATTTTATAGCTTTTGTGCCATCATTGAAAAATTTCTGTCTTATGTCATTTTGTACATATTTTTTAGAAACACGAATAAAAATAGTGGAAAAGTCTTGATAATATTTTGGAATAGAATTTGTAGGCTTATACTTAATATGTTTATATTTTTCATAATAATAGAAGTGATTTTGAATAAAAGCACAGAATTCAGTTGACTACTGCTACTTACTCTAATCTATAGCACAATCAAAAGGGGTCATAAATTCCAGAAAAATCATAAAGCTTAATACAAATAAGGAAGTTAATACCAGAATCTAATATGAAAATGCATTATTTATGATACGCTGTATTTTTCCTATTTTGAAAGTGTATTATCCAGTCAAGAAGCAAAGTACATAACTTAGATGATTAATTACATATACCAAAAAATGCACATCAAGATATAGTGTATAAGAATATTGAAGCCTGTTTGGCAGGGAAAACAAAGCACAAACACTAAAGAAACTCTCTGTTATTACAGCAAGATGATCAGGGGCTTCCAGAGCTCATTAAGGAAAGCACTAAGAAACAGTTAGCTTCATTAAATCTACAATATAGAAAATTAATATATTTTTTTGATAGATATTTTTCACCATGATTTACTCAAACACATCATGCATTTTTGAAGGCACAAGCATATTTAACTGGGACATTTCGCACAGAGTTAAATGCACGTCAATTAAATAGTCCTTAAAACATCTTACATCAGTATAACTGAGATCAATTTTAGGTACAGCTGTCAGCTAAATAAAGGAATCAAAATTATTGACAGGGTTTACTTTTTAGTTCATGCAAGTTCATTTTCCATTGACTTTGCTGTAATCTGGGCATCATTGCTGCTTCTGCTTTCCAGAATAGGTCTGTTCTGTTCCAACATCCTTTTTGCTGTAAGATATCATTGTAGAGCCTCAGTATTCTTTCCAGTAAACAGATTCCTCCAGGTCTATAACACTTTTCTCTTGGTTTGTTTGATGAGGCCGAGGTCAGGAAACAAAAGGATTTTGTTCTCCCGATACTGGGTATTGCATTGCTGGAGTTGCTTTCAGCAGTCTGTCCTGTTCTCCTATTTCAAACTTAGACAAAACAAAACCACTCCCACTGTCATTCGCAGTCACATTCTCCTCACTTGTATTCTACAGCACTTTTCCATGCAAAATGTGTTCTTCCCTGATATCAATTTCCAGAAGTTCAGCAGGAGTTTTAGTAATAAATGAAATAGGATCTGGCCTGTACCAGAGGGGAAGCAAAGGCTGTGCAGAACTTTAGACCTCGTTTGGTTTTTAGTTGCTTCTTCCCTTTTATCTAGTGACACACATTTCACAAAGGAATATAGACACCTCAGACACCTTCTCCACCTTCAGCCCATGCAATTTTAAAGGCACTTTTAGGCTCTTTACCTTCCTGTATCATGGAAATACAAGCTTTCAGGAAAGAAGTAGAACAGATAGATAGGGGCGGAAACTATTTAGCTATCTGACCATAATCTGCCCACAAGCTGCCCACATTCAGTGGTATCTGAACTCAGAGCTCCAGGCTGTGGGCATATGCTTCTGATACAGCCCAGACCATGCCACAGAGAGACCCCAGTATGTTCTTATTATCTGACTCTGTGATATCTTGTTTACCAAGTACGTTTAAAAAACAATGCATCTGGAAGCAATTATTATTTTCATACCATGAGTCTTTTCCAAAAAATACCTATTAGGAGACATAGAACCAAAGTTTCACCTTGGTGATGCACAAAATGAAATCTAGAATAGTTTTAAACAACATTGTAACTGTATTTCCTATACTTTTCTTAAAAGACATAGCTTAATGCCATCTGAAAAAAACAGCAAAAAAAAGTCAACATTTGTACTTTTTATTTAGTAAACATTTGAGAATAAAGAATAATCACGATATAATACTTATTTTCTCTTCACAAATACCGTCTTCTTTTCCCATTACCATTTGACAATGGATTACTGTGCTTTCTGCTGCAAGTAATCAATGATTATATCCTTCTGTCAGCTAATTGCAAGCAAAACCTTCCTTAAAATACTTGCCAGGAATTCTGGCCAAAGAAGCCTCTGTAGCAATCATGCCAGGTTTAGCCCCAAGCTAACAGAATTATGCAAGGCAGAGTATGCATTGTATGCATTGAGAAACAGGTACATGCATCTCAGTAGAGATCACAGAAACAAGTGTAGTTGGTCTGTATCTAGACAGCAAAGGCATTATCACAGAGAGCAGCAGCAGCAGCAGTCATGCTTTCCACAGGCTAAGCGGTGGCCGCATCTCAAACTCTTGATACTGTCAAGACTGACAGCAAACTTCCTTTAGATTCAATGAGCCTGCTATATATCCAGGCAATCTGCCATATATATGTTTCTGCTGCAGCATTCTGTGGTTCATCACATGATCAGGACAAAACAAGTTTAAATGAATGGTTACAATAATCCATTACCATTTTCACAATTTTAGGCAAAGTTTTCCCATGGGCTTCTCATGATAAAACAGATTCCTAATCTTACAATTTCTTACAATTCCCTGCAGGCAAAGTCTTTCTGGCTGAAAAACATCCCTTGATTCCAACTGGAGAAGCAGGCAGGAAAGAGAGGAACACATTACTTTCCTTTTGTAACATCCTTTTGTTAGTCTTAAGATCTGCAGAGTAGTTGGAGAATATGTCCTTTTAGACCACCATCAGCTTCTCCATCGCAGGATTTATGGTCTTTCCTTTAAATCTCTACAGTTGAAGTAGTTTCCAAAACCCTTCTTCTGACGCACATGCTAACCCACAGCATAAATGTCCCAGCATTCCACATCACTACAAATGTACTTCTCCTCATGTGAATTTTCAGACAGCTGTGATGAATAATGTAGGTGAAATGTTATTTTAAGATCTGAAATGATCATCTTCTGAAGAGCAGCTGTGTGCACGCACGAGAAAAAGCAAAAAAGCTGACCGATAGCAATGCCATTGCAGATAAAGCTCAGGAAGGAATTCTTGTCAGATGTCAGATCCTCCCTGTAAAAATAGGAATATTTTTTCCTGGATATGTATTATCTTATCTTTTTTAATTATTTATATATACTTGTTACATATCACTAATAGGAAAAATAGGCAAGAATAAGGACAAAGAATTAAAAGACCTTTAATTAGAGATACAAGTTTTGATGACTCAGACACAAAATGAGCAAGTTTTTTACTGCTGGGAAGAGTTTCTCATCTGTTTTGCGTAGTTGAGAGCTGTCCTTATAAAGTCCTTGGCCATTTTCCTGGGAATATGCAGCTGCTGCCATAAAGACTCTAGGTACACACCACACAACTCTACTTTAACTTTTTATGGCACCGGGATTCTACCTTATGTAGTTTCACAGTCTATGTTTAATTCTGAATCAACTCCATGGACTTCAGCATAGTTTTTCTCTATGCAAAGGGTGGATATGGGTCATTCTGTTTGATACAGGTTCTGCTGTGACCTAGCCTCTTATAAGGAATACCTCTAAAGATATCCATGGGTCCTGGAGTCTCCACTTCCATTCTGTCCCCTACAGATTCTTCTCTTCTGCAGGTTGGCCCTTGCTGCTCCCTGACAGTACTAGTTAGTACAGTCATTGGTAGAATAAAACCATAGTTACTTCAAGGACCATGAAAATGCTTGCAACACCGATTCTGAATTATATGTGTGCTTGTATTTGCTGGGAATCCTTTAGAAAACAACTTTAGAGCAATCAAAAATACATCCCTCATGCCCCCCATCATTAGGAAAGCAGCATCACACAATGCTTGCCAAATATAAGTGCATTTCTGGTTTCCTACAAACTGCTTAGCTGATAAACTAGTCATGCTTTTGTCCTGTCAGATCTAAGAAAAGACTAGGAGAAGTATCATTATGCTTTAACAGAAAATTTATCCATTGTTATGCATAGGCTTTATCTGTCCCAATGTGGCTATGGCAAAAACATTATACAGTTACTTTTTTTACCATGATGATGAAGGCTGTCTGTGCTAATGGGGTAGGCTGTGAGGAGAGAAGAAAGGGCTTAAAGGTCCTTGGCCCATCCCAATATGATGATGACAGATGATGAACACATAATTTCTAACTTTAAGAATTAATAAAGTACACTGCAAAAATGCCTGTGTATTCACAACATGCCCTGCTTGCATCTGCAAACTGAGTAAAGTCAAATAATGATTCAAACTAGCAACAGAAGGACATTTGCTTAAGTCTGATTTTGAAAAACATCTGAAAACAGTCAGTATGAGTTGGATTTCTTAACTGCCAGGGATAGCAGGTATCTATTATTGATGGAAAAGATGAACTGTGGTAGAATCATCTCTTAATATGGAAACACTGATCCACATTCCATTCATTTAGAATGAGAATTGTTCATAAAAAATGAAAACGTCCTGCTCCAGCTGCTGAAAGTCTGAAACTAATAAGAAAGATTTTGCATTAAATTAATTTTGAATGGCTTCCCATGACTGTGATGATTGGATTTTGAAAGAATCATAGAATCATAGAATAGTTAGGGTTGGAAAGGACCTTAAGATCATCAAGTACCAACCCCCCTGCCATGGGCAGGGACACCTCACACCAAACCATGTCACCCAAGGCTTTGTCCAACCTGGCCTTGAACACCACCAGGGATGGAGCATTCACAACTTCCTTGGGC
>JANHGB010044046.1:1975-12987 GCA_026283785.1 Coracopsis vasa
GCTGCTTGTCCTCTTCTACTACCAGTCCTCTCCTCATCGGCAAAACACCATTACCATGATTACTGTGCTAACCAGTGCTGTGGTGTTTGGTGTGGTTGGTGTGGTAGGAAGAGGTGTGGTTGTCCTCTCAGGTTCCTGCTTCGATTCATCTTGAGTAGTATTCTGTCTCTGTGCCTCTTGTTTCCTTCCATACTTCTGTGGTGACACAGTTGTAGTAACTACACCGATCACTGTGACAGTGACAGCAGCTTCTGCCATTCCTGCTAAGTTCTTGGCTTTACACCTGTATTCTCCTGCATCCTTGTACGAAATCCCTGTCAAGCTCATTATGGACCATCTGACACCCTCTCCAGGTGTTTCTTGAATTACTACAGGAAAATGCAAAGAGTAAAACATTATAAAAAAGGCAGGTAAAGAGAAATGAAACATTATTAGACTACTTCTTCCCTTATCTCTTCCAGGAAGAATCACACATATTGAACTTAAAAAAAAAAACAAGCCACACACACAAACAATGGAAGTCCCTGCCATACTATATTATTGCAGAAAAGTGCTCAGCTTCAGTCAAAATGGAATTGAATATGTGGACTTAGAATAGAATTTGCAGTTTCACTGAGTAAAACAAAACCGCATGAAAAGAAATCAAATATCTTAAAGCTGCTATGTGACTAGGAGATACAAGTCTCACTGACTTGAAGTGGCACTGAACACACCAGCCATTTAAAACATTTTTGGAAGTTACCTTTGTCTTAAGATATTTCAGTAATTCGGACTATTACCTTCTTCAGACTGGTGATTTAAGATAACTGTGAACTACTTGGAATAACAATAGTAATAAACATTTTTTTATATTTAAGTTACTGCATAAATATCTATCACAGTAGCTAGAATAATATCAAGTATTCAAAATGGGTGTTGCAAATAAACAGCAAACATTTGCAAATAACATAGAAAATACTGTCCGCCTTTACTCAGCACTGGTGAGGCTAATGTGTTCAGTTTTGGGCCCCTCACTACAAGAAAGACACTGAGGTGCTGGAGCACGCACAACTGTCCCAACCTCCCTTTTCCTTTATCCTTCCCCTGCTTCACCTATTTCCCCCCTTCGTGCACACTGTTCTTATTACAGACCACATCCAGAATCAGAACAGTCTTGTTGGACCTGTTCAGACCAAACCTCAACAAAGAATTTCCTAACAGCAATTGATGGCTACAATTGCCAGCTTGGTGCAATATCTGGTCCATTGTTACTCATTATAATGATCTCAAAGCATAAGCAACCCTCAATTTCAGGCTTTCCCATGTCCTATAAAAGAGGAATTATACCTGTATAGTTCACTGGTATATTGTCTGACCTAGTCCAAGTAAGCTGCGGTGTTGGGTACCCAGTCGCATCGCAGCGTAGCAGAACGTTGCTTCCCAATGGGGAAGTGATCTTGGTCGCTGACGTCATTACAGATGGTTTGAGACACTGCTCTAACTCAGCTCTCTGGAACAAGATTCCTGCCAGGCTCTCAGGTCCGCTACATGAAACCAATGGATCAAGAAGTACAACTGAGTTATCCACAATTTTGGAAAATTCAATTAGCTTTGAAATGCGACAATCACAAAACCATGGGTTGTCCTGCAAACCTGGAGCAGGGAGGGAAGAGGGAAAAGAAAGAAAGAAAAAATAATGCTGTCAAGCAATATATGAATATTGTGATTACAATATGATGCATGCCTACCACCAAGAACAAGCAAGGAGAACCATGGACCTATTCTGAGTTTCAGTTTGAGTTTTTTTGTTTGGCTGATGAGTGGGGGAGATTTTGCAGAGGTGAGGAAGAGCAGTGTGAATATTTATTAAGTTAAACTTTTTCTTCACAGAAGTTTACAGGAGTATAATAGATACAGGCACTATCTTTGTTTTGCTTTGATATTTATCTAGGAAAAAAAACACATTGAAAAGGTGTCTTAAGCCTGATATATTTTCACCTGCCTGTGCCTTCTGGAATGATAGCTTGTCAGGGCTATTGCATCTCGTCACTCTCCTCTGCTCTGAGTCCTTCTTTGGGCTCTTACTATTTGATCTTCTCAGACCCTTTTTTCAATGGTTGCAGAGAAGATGATGGTTTAAGGGGTTATAGCTTTACACCAACATCTCTGTCCCTTGGAAAAAAAAATAAAGGCTAAGGAGAAAAAGCTTTAGGTCAATAAAATTCTTATCTGGCTCTGAACTGTACCAATATTCTTAGAAATCCAACTTCAATTTAGGACAACCTCTGAAATACATTCAAAAAGATTAGCAGAAGAGTTGAAAATGGGAAGGACCTTGAAAAAGCTGATGACTACAATGTATTTATAATGGCATGCAAGAACACTATCTCTTCTGTTAGAGGCTATAACATTTGCTTTTTGATTCAAAAGTCTTTGATTGATAGGCTTCTCTCCCTTGGTGAACTTACTGTGGTGAAAGAGAGTAGCCATTTCTGAGGCATATAAGTTTAAATCCTCAGCTGATATTGATTACCCCACTATGTTGACCTTCATAGAGCAACAGCAGCTTCACCAGGTAAAACAACATAGCGTGTCACTCACAAGTTCAAATATTTTCCCATTTGACTTATATATTTGAGCATACTTTTTTCTTTTTTCTTTTTCCAAGTATTAACAATAAACAGAACTTACAGTCTGAAATAAGGGACGGTGCCCAAGAACTTCTTGCTATTGAAATTACTGATAAATGCAACAGACTGTTCATATCAATTAAACCAATGCTAAAAGAAAAATAGAACTGAAACACCTGCTAATATTGTTCATTTTAATTGTGTATTTTTAGGAATTATAAAAACAGCTGATGAAAAAATTCTGCTTTTTTTCCTGGATGAAACCTGTAGAGGAAAGAATACACAAATAATTAACTACTGCTACCTTTTATCACCTGATCAAGATTAGGTTATTTTAAGCACAATGACGGTGATTGGTTAAAACTGTGGTAAACCCCAATTAATCCTTGCTCTTTAAAACAAGACTTGACCTGAAGAGATTCCATAACTTTGACATCACAATCCAATTTCACCCCTTGCAGACAGAAGGGATTTTACATCTATTTGCTACTTACTGCCCGATGGAACAGGGAAGGAGAAATCAAGGAAACTGTATCAGCAACTGCTTGTCTTAAAAATGAAAGAAAAAAAAAGAAACAAAAAGCACCCTTCAAAATATACATTTTTTCCCTGTGAACTTCACACCTATACTCCAAGCAAAAGAGATACCACCCAATGTTTTCCATATGTCTGGGCATCAACTGCTTATGGTTGATATAAAATAAAAGTTCTGCCAATTAAACACATGTTGTGTAACTATTTGTACCTATCTTTTAAATTAGGGAAGCTTTAGTTTGTAGTTAGAGACAATATTCCTCGTTTCGGGGTTTTTTTGCATTCTCATTTGCTTATAAGGTGTCAGTTTTTCTCACTATCATAAGAGACTATATGAGTATTTGAAAATTAAATTCCCCTAACGTGTAAGAGGGAAGACAGGATCCCCTTGAAATCAGCCCTCAACTACCAGAGTTACTCCATAGCAAAATGCTGCTAAAATACATGCTAACTCCCAGCATAGCCTCTGTGCTACTCACAGGACAGAAGCATGGAGCAGCTGTGCTACAAGCAGGAGGCAGGTCAGGTGCTTTAGGTCCACAACATTAATCAGGATAGATTTGCAGCATCAGTAAGGGCTCCCATCCCACATACCAGGCAGCAGATTCTCCCTTACATTAAATGCTGCTGAAAATATTTCTTCTGCAATGTTTCTTCATTCTACAAGCTTTACTGCAAGAAAGGATGGGGTTTATTGTTGTTTCTAATACCACTATCAGCACTCAAAGGGCTTTCAAATAGAATCATTTAGGATGGAAAAGACTTCTAAGATTGAGTCCAACCGTAAACGTAACACTTCCAAGTCCACCACTAAACCATGTCCCTAAGTGTCACAACTAAGTGTCTTTTAAATACCTCCAGGGAGAGCAACTCAACCACTTCCCTAGGCAGCCTGTTCCCATGCCTGAGAACCCTTTAAGTGAAGAAATTTTTCCTAACGTATATAAATACATGGCTTTCATATTCTCCCAGTGTCCTAAAGAAGACCCCAAATTGTTACTATAAGTGTCAAAAAATGACAAAATGGAGGCAATAATGAAGCAAAGATGCATAGTTCTTAGACTGGATGGGTGTTTAGTTCAGTGTGGGACACAGGTTTGACCATTTCAGATCATTCCAAAGGCCTGTTTTCAGCCTCAGAGAAGGGCTGTAGTCACAGAAGACTGTACTTCCATGCTTTAGTGCAAAGAAAGAGTTACTTCAGTTCGTCACCTTATCTCCCCCATCCATCATGATGCTACCCAGTGGAATTGGCTAAATAAACAGGACTCATAAGAATAAATATAATATATACAGCTATAGGAGTTCCTTCCTTGCCTCCACGGCTCATCCCTTCTATTTATCTGTGTCTTGCCAATATCTGACAGTATCTACATTATCTTTAGCAAACTTGCACAGCCACTGTAAGTCATCAAGTCATGTGAATTTCCAAAATGGAAAGATGAAAACACTACTGAGTTGGAAGCAAGGAAAAAACACTGAATTTGATTATACCTCAGTTAGCTATTGAAGAGAACATAAATGGAAATGTAAACCTAGTTTCCAAACTACAACGGGCATTCTGAGCTATAACAGCTTGTGTTTAAAAGATGATAAAAGTGACAACAAACACATTAAAGAATAAAGGAAATGATTAAAAAAATGGGTGAAAAAAAAAAAAAAAAGGAGAAAAAAAAAAGAAACCGGAAAAAATGGGGAGCTTTAAAAAAGGAATATGATGGAATTCCTGCTGGAAAATAATTTCCTAAGAACAGAAGATAAAAATAACGCTAAGTCTCCAATGGCATGTGTATCTGATGGAACAGCAAGTCTTTAGAAACCCTGGATTCTTTTCTAGAAATATTAAAACAGCTTGTTGACCTAAGTACTAACCAACGCACAATAAACACTGATAAATACTTATGCATTGCAATATAACCAATGCAGTGTATTTTAACATTCAATAGGGATCATAAACTGCTCTAAAAAACTTTCTATATCCTAGATTTAGCATATTTTAAACTTACTCTCACACAATTATATGTATGTTTGCACGTACAATGCCAAATATATGTACACATGAGTCTGTGGATGCACATTTTTGCAGTCTTCTCAATAAGGAGGGTTTCCGCATGCTGTGTCAATATGGACTTTGGCATTCGAAATAGCTGTGAGTGAAATTTCCTTTGTAAATCAGTAACCATTCTCAGGCCTTAACTTGTATAATATACTGCTTTTCAGTTGCTGGAAAATGGCAGTATATTAAATATTAAAGTTCAGGGCTGATGGAAATATTCACCACAGCTTGGGACAACTTACACAAGGCTCTCTTCCAACTGAAGCTGCAAGATTTTTGACCCAAGGCTCCAAAACAGTAAAGCCCACTTCCCGCACTGTGCCCAGTGTTTCCTATACACAGTAACTGCTAGGGAGTAGTTTCAGGAAAAGAAGCATCTACCCAATGGCCCAGCATAACAGCTGGGAGCCTGATGGACCTGCAGCATTTAAATTTTTGGCACCTCTACATATAACAGAGGCAAGATCTCATCTAACTGCCACTCTATCTAATACTGGATTCCTCTGTTCCTCTCAGCGACTCACTAGATGCAATTTTCCGTATGGAAAATGCCACTGCCATCATTCATGCCAGAAATTTCACTCTGTACAGCAGCCAGTGCTCAAACTTAGCTGTGATTTGGATCAAAGTATTAGGCTATAGCTCCAGAGGTGACTCAGAGAGGGCCAGAGGAGCTCACACACCGATCCTTCAATCATTCCCACTGCTTAATTGTCAGATCACTCCACAGCTTTGTTTTGAACTGTTCGAAAGGGCAGTCTCCAGGACAAAGTGATTTGTGGCTCCTGGGGCAGTTCACACTTCAGGGATTGCTCTCTGAAAGGCTTATGAATGAGATTACACTAAAGACAGGTCTCTCTATCCCATTCTTCCCCATGATGTAAGTGCATCAGGCTTTGCCCCTCCAAACTATCCTGCATGAGTTTCAGGCATACAACATTCCCTTGCTATTTGGTACTACAAAAACCACAGTTCTATGGGTTGTGATGCAATTCTCAATTACCTCTGGCAGCTTGAACTGAAGAAAAAACATCCCTACCTCCACAGTTACATTCTAGGATCACTTCAGCATCTCTTAGGGCCCACAGAAAACACAGGGCTAAACCTTACGAAGTGTGGAACAGCAGTCAGCTTAAAAGAGAGCTGGCCCTAAATAGTGTGGATGACAGCCAGAGTGAGCCATTTGGCCATAGGACCAGGAATCATTCCCTGACCCTCTTTCATTTAGGATAGTGTCCACACAGAGGAAAATCATATAGTGAGAGGTAATAAAAAAAGTCAAACCCCTAAGTACAATTATGAATTGGAATAAAGAGATGCTAACATGCCAGTCCCCTGGCAGAAGTAGGCTATGGCTCCCCCAAGAACCCTTGAAGTAAGCATGGGAAACCTGAGCTTTCTCTTACTTGCAACCTTCTTGATGCTCAGTCAAGATACTGAAGACAAAATTGCCTCCTGGTGTCAGAAAATATGTATGCACAAGCACATGAGCTTGGGCTCTTGCTTTGACAGAACTAAGAGAGAAGCCAGCACAAGTAGTAACTGCTTACACTAAGTTGAATTGGGCTGCTGTCTTCCTGACTAGACAAAACCAGCATTTATTTACTCTGGGTTCCAGCCTCTAGCGAAGCTCTGGTTATATACCATTCCAGGCAGGTACATAGGTTAGGCTGAATGCTCCTACAGAGAACATCTGGAGCACACAGGACACCCTTGAGCATCAAAGTCTGCAATTGTGGCTATGACATTTTAAAGAAATCTTTCTTTTAAAAACCCAAAGGAGTCCAAAGGCAACCAGTAACTATGGTAAAAAGAGGAGGAGGGAGAAACCCAACAAACAAAACCAACAACAGCAAAAAACACAAAACAAAAGCCAAAACAAAAGAAGAAATGGCGTGGTTAGTTAATGGGGAAGGAAAACGTATGAAAGGTTACTTCTATAAGAGATGGTCATTAGTTTTTCTGTATGTTCATCTTATGTAGGACAAGAAGTAATCAGCTTAGTTTGCAGTAAGGGAGATTGAGGTTAGATATTAAGAGAAACTTTCTCACTGTCCTCATAGATAAGCACTGGAGGAGGTTACCAGAGATGCTCTGGTAAGGTCAGGCCACGGGCTTTAAGAACAACACTGATCTAACCAGAACAGCTCAGTTTATCTGGATCTGAATCCCAGCAGGCTACAGGATGGCCTTTTTGAAATCCTACCTGATCACATACCTTTGTGATCCTTATCTCTTGCCTCAGAGGAGGAGAATATCTATGGGTTACATTTCTCCTCCCTTGGGCTTCAATAATCCTGGTAGAGAAAGAAGAGGTGTCAGAAGAACACATCTTTCTCCTGTTCTAAGCTGACATCTCCTATGGTTGGAGCACTACAGAGACATCTCAACTCCTAAGTCATCTTTTTAGCCTGATAGTTTTTATCAGCTATTCATTCCTGAAAAACAACTGCTTTGTAATGGTCCATCAACAGCAACCTAAGGATGAGCTCCTGGCAGTGAGTGGGAGTGGTATAACTACCACTTTGCAAGCTCCAGTAATATAATAAAGCTAACACTCAGTGGAGACTAAGTCAGCTTGTCAAAATAACCCATGACTCAAAAAGCACTGCAGTTTTTAATCTCCAGAGGAAGGTGATGTTTTCTTATTCACCATAGTTTCTTATATAGCAAGCACTGTCTGTCTTCACTGGAATGTATTCATCAGAAGGCTATACGATGTCAATGAAAGAAAATTCAGCTAATAACTCACAGCTTATCTAAGGCATGTTTACCCAACACAACACAATGAAAGTACTAACTGGCATTTTACATCCTCAGATCCAAATCTTTAATAACTGCACAGAGCCTACCTCAGCACGTACGATTGAAAAAAGAGAAGCAAGGCATTGTTTGAACCCCTCTGGAGATCTGTATTCAAACCCAGTTGTGGTTCATAAGTGAAAATGATCCAAACATCACATTTCAAGTCCCTAGAGGACTCAGTGTTGGCACAAGAAAGTTTGCCAGGATTAGAGGAGGCTGGCAAACTACCTGCACCAACAAAGCCTGCAGATGGTTGTCAAGGGGGAAGGGAAAGAGAAAACAGTGCATAGGTTTGGAGCTTTTTGGTATTTTGGGTTTCTTGGTTGGTTGGTTGTTTTGGTTTTTAAGCAGTGAGGGCTTTGTAAGACAAGGGACTCCCACATGAGATCATCAGGAGGATTAGATCTAGCACAGTCAGCCGCTACTTCACTGCCTTCAGTATGGGGGCAGGGAAAACAGGACTGAGTTGGATACACTTTTACAGCTTTTTCTTTTAATCCTGAATAGATGAAGATCCTATTAATGCTGCAAACCTATAGTTACCATGCATGTGTGAAACTCATCCAGCCTACTTGCATCTGCGAAGCTACTTATCTACAATCTCCCCTGAATGAGAGTTTTAAATTGCAGTTTCTGCTGTGAAACAAAGCAGCTGAATAAGTGAACACTGAACTGTGGGGGATTAGATGAAGAAACTGGAAATACTGGGCAGTACAATGTAGGGCAGATCTTTACAAGTGGGTGTAAAACTGCTGCAGTAGAGAGACACAGCTGGTTTTCCTCCTTTCCACCTGCTACACTACAAACACATCAAAACATCCATGCATGCATAAACAGTGACAGAAGAGAACACTATTGATTGATAGAACTTTTCCAGCCATGTTCTGAGACTGCAGAAGAGAATGGAGTCACCTGCAAGACTAGGAAGTGGAGAGAAAGCATAAGATAAAGCACCAAGTCACAAATAGAACTGATGTGATGGTATACTGGAGAGATGGAATAAAAGTATGAAAAAAATCAGAGTCTGGCCATACTATTCTTAAGTACATACCTTACATATTATAAATGTACCTTAAATACTGTAAAAAGCACTGTGAAGTTGTAGGGATCAAATTCCTATTCTCTCTCTCATATTAACATACTAATTCGAGAAAAACTGAGGATAATAAGTCAGCTTTAAAACAATGCAAGGTCAACAGCAGTCACTGGACAGAAGAGCCACTCCTTTTTGAGCCACCAACACTGTCTGTAGCACTGTGTCTCAGGACATGCTTCATATGAGCGTCAACTCCAGCTACTTGTTTGGCTTGTGAGCCATTGGAAAAAATAGTTGTAAATGGACATGATTGCAGTTGCCACCACATACAGTGATGAGGGAAATGTTATCCAAAGCATAATTTCTGGAAGTTCTACATTTCTATGGATGAGCACTCCATATGGCCTGTATTCTGGTAGACCAGAATCTCGTAGATTTTACTTTAATTTTATAACCTTGAGATAACAACATGCATCGAGATCACCATCTTCATTTTATAGTTTTCCATCACCAACAACAAATAAATAAATGAAGAATCACTGCGCAAACCAGAGGAGTGACCCAGATAAAACCCACTCTCCTGAATCCCAGGCTGGTCTCCTACCCGCTCTCACTTTCAACTTAGCACTTAGGTACATTTTAATAAGGAATGAGACAAGCTGTTTAACATACCCAAAATGACTCTCTGGGTCACTAGACTGTCGGTGCTCTTAGGTAGGACAGCTCCTGAGAAGGGGGGCCAAATGTCCATCAAGTCTGATGGCAAGGTGTTTAGCTTGTTGCTGGATATGTCTAGGTAGGTGAGATTTTTCAGGTACCGGCCAGCATCAGCAGGAATGCTGGTTACTTTATTATTGTGTAAATCAAGAGTCCGTAGGTTGGGCATCTCTGCCAGTGATTCCCAAGGGAACGTCGAGAGCAGATTACCATCCAGCCGTAGCTCATGCAGTTGTTTCAAGTTATAGAAACTGCTGATATCAATGTTTGCCACGCAGTTGTAAGTTACCCACAGGTATTTGAGATCTACTAGGTAGTAAAAGGCTTCAGTTGGAATCCTTCGTATGACGGTTTTCTCTATACGAAGTTTTACAGTATCCACAGGAACATTCACGGGGATCTCGTACATGTCAGGATCATTACAGAGTACAGACCTAGCATTGGGAAAAAAGACCAAAAGAAAAAAGAGAAAAAGGAGAGAGATATTGATATTTCTTTATCAGAAATTTGTAGTTTCGATTTAAATGCAAACACTATTACGTTCTGCAACACTACTAGAAGAATAAAGAATGTCAGCTCAAGAGCAGTCCTCTGCATTTAAAAATCAAAATGGAAAATATGGAGTTTCTAAATAGAAAAAGAACACATAATACTTTCACATGAAGTTTAATTTGCTTTATTATAAAGCATATAAGCACCATCCCCTGTCATCTATTCTACTGACAACTGAAAACCAGAAGCCACTATATAAGGAATAATACACATATCTCAAGTGGGAACTGCATGGCCATTTGTGTTACTAAAATTCAGAAAATTGGATTACTCATTTCTATTTTTTTCTGCATGATGAAGATTCAAAGTATTAACCTATATTTACCTTTCAGAACAGACTGAAAAATGAGAATGTTAACATACTTCTCTAAAGGAGAGCTTTCTAGCCTTCTTTCTGTTGTCTGCATAGAAAGTACCTGCTTTTTAGAGGTGCTAAGAACTTTCTGCTCCCATTGATTTTACTGAAATGGGATCTCTCAGCATTTTCAAGAATCAGTTTGCTTCCATTTCTGTGGGATACGTTGTTTGCATACATCAGCTTTAAGATTTCCCTCCCCTCAATAAGACTATAGTTAATGTTGTCCCCCTTTTTTCTATATTTTTCCTTTATTTTACTTTCTCCTCATGCAGTTTTATACTAGGTATATTGTGACAAATAGCAAGGAGAAACAGTATCTCCCAAAACTGACATGACAATACCCAG
>JANHGB010044047.1:0-44574 GCA_026283785.1 Coracopsis vasa
CTGTGACTGTGCGGTGGCTTGATATGATTGTTGCAGAAGACTTCAGGCAACAGAACACAGCAGATCATTGAAGGCACATGTAGCAACCATAAGGCCCCCACTGAAATACTATCTTCAGCTTGGATGTAACATTCTTCGTCTCCATAGCTACAAGGTTCCACTTGTAAAAGGATAGATATGCACTGTACAGTACTTAAAAATGGTGAGAAGAAATAATCCTTGTAGTGGCTTCAGCAGTGGAGAGCTTTTATGTTTAGGGGGAAAAAAGAAGATGGAACATGTCATTATTTACTCATTTACCCAGAAGTACGTACTTGTAGGAAAGAGGAAAAGTGTTATTTTCTAAAGTGGGTCCTAGCTCAGGCCCATCCTCCTGTGGTCTGACTTGTCAGCCACTGGGCTCAGTGCATTTCTCCCCCTAAAAAAGACCATGAGTAGGGGAGAAGAGGGTCTGGTTACTAACAGGAGGGCTTTCAGGACTCACTGGTTATGACTTTATTGGTTTTCCTTTTCTCAGTGATGTTTTTCAGGTGGTTGTCTGCTTTCACATGTCTACCCCACACATTCTGTAAGCAGCCAAGGTGTCCAAAATGGTGTGTCTTTCAGTGGAGAATTACTGGCTTAGTTCCATTTTAACCTGGGAAGGATGCCTGAGCATACTCTGTTGCTGGCAGTTGGGTGATAATGTACGATTCCTGAGTGGGGCCTGAGAATGTGTGAGCATGCCTACTGCATTCATGGGGCGATTTTGGGTTTGGAGGTATCCAGCTCATCTCATCTCATGAGCAAAGATGCTGTGAGGGCTGGAGCAGCTCTGCTCTGGAGCCAGGCTGAGAGAGCTGGGCTGGGTCAGCCTGGGGAAGAGAAGGCTCCTTAAGGGGAGATCTTAGAGCAGCTCCAGTGCCTAAAGGGGCTCCAGGAAACCTGGAGAGGCCTGCCTGGGGTCCTAAAGCATGACAAAGCTTCCAAGACACAGCCCCTGTAAACTAACTCTACTCACCAATCTTGGGAGAAGCTTAAACGAATATTTGCTAATTTGAGGCCTTCTATCAGTCCATGCATACGAAAGTTGTTTGACAGTTTAGCTGATGTAAGACCAGAATAAACACCAAGGTAGGTCCTAGAGATTTTGCCCAACCTAAAAACAAGCTTAATAAATCCCTGCGTCTGTGGTTCTATGAAAAATAAAACACATCTGAGGACAGTGTGGACATTATCAGTACCATATTACCAGCCCAAGCCTACACTGCCCAGAAGCCAGCCATCATCTACCCATGTGAAAAATGAGTGTAAAATACCGTCATTCTGACACGGAGCCATTTGCACCCATTTGTAGATCTAAGAAAACAGGATTAAGCAGTGTGGAATCAGACTTGGCCTCTTGCAGATGTTTTATACATAATTCACCATGAGAGACACTAAAAATACTTTGGCAGTTGCTTCAATGATGGTGAATAAGCTTATTTAGACAAGATCCAGTAAAATTGGAGGCGATAGGTTGTGTGCTTTAAAAACCCCCGGGCAGGGAGCAGAAGTGAACAACTTCTGCCCTGAACTTTGCCACCTGCAAGCTCGCAATGACTAAGTAGGCCTGGAAAGAGAAACGTTTAAAACATTAGCACAGAAATTCCTCTATCTCACCAGGGTGTCTTGCAGCCTCCAAACACAGCTCAAGTGGACAGCATTTCTACAGACGCAGGAAAACTGCTTGACAAGCTGCCAGGCTCTGGGTCTGGAATTAGTGAAGGATGAGCCTCAGAAAAGGTTCAGAAGCTCTGTTATGCTTGAAAAAGCACCTAAAATGAAAAATAAAGGGCCAAACCCTCACGTCTTTGATCATTCTCATTTGAATAAACTGCTACTGACACAGTCAAGCCCAACAGACAAGGACTTCAGGACCTGGCCCTGAGCGCCCAGCTGAAACGCATCCAAAGCACTGGAGTCTCTTGGGCCTGGAAATAACGTGAACCTTCCCTTGTCCCGCAGAGGGTTAGGATTACCACAAGAACAAACCCTGCTCAAGTTATTTTGACTCTCGTGTTCCCAGTCTCAGCTGAACCCAATGAAAACACTGATGCACACAAAAATAACAATAAGCGGAGAATGACAACGATGGGAGCCCCACGTACTCTTGCTTCTCCAAAGCCACTTCATTTGAGGCCAGAGGCACAGGACAGACCGCAGCACTCACCCACCTCTCTTGGGCAACCCAGTGGTTGGCTACTCATCCTGAGCAATGAAGTAGGTGTGATGTTACCACCACCATATCCTCTTATCAAGCAGTCCCAAACACATAAATCTCTCCCGTATGCCAACACCATGATGGTTTCATATGCTCCAAAAGTTAGTCCCATCCAGGTTCCATTGTTGTATTTGTGAGTGCTCCAAAACGGGGCTAATCAGGAGAAATGTGTAAAGCATTTGCAGTGCTACTTGAACTTAGATTGTCAGCCATTCCTTATATACAAAGATGTTAAGTTCCACCAAGAAGGTTTCCTATTCTGTGCCATTAAGAGTTGGAATTATGAAAATTAATTTTATGGACAGGAATATAAGCGAGGGGCTCATTGTAACTTTCCCTTCTTCCAGTAACTACCATTAGAAGCTGAAAATAAAGTTGCAGGATGCTCCAGTATTTTCAATGGGATTCTTGTGGCTCTGGAACCCAGAGGAGCAGAGGCAGCAGCAAAACCTACCAGAAAAAAGCATTCTGGCACATGGGGAAGATTCCTCTATATTTTAAGATTCTAAACAGGGTTTGCTCTTACAAATGGATGCAAACAGAATTTCAAAGATATCTGACATATTCTTAAATGAAATATACTCTTATCTAAGAATGACAATTTTCCATTACTATTTTGGGGTATGGCTTGAAAGAGGTGTACAAGAATTGAGCTTGTTTGGGGACAAACATCGTCTAGAACAAACTGCAAAGCAAATCCCTTGGGTAAAGCACCTTGTTGCAGTGTCCCTTTGAAAAGGTCTCTCCCTAACAGACGCAGTACAATTCTTCCAACTATTCTCAGAGCAGCAGCAAGAGAAATAACAACAAAAAAGTCAGATATCCCATTAACTTTCCCTTAGCACCTTTGGTTCCATATATTTACTTTTGGGAACACATTAATCACAGGGCTATTCCCCCCCCATTGGTAAGATTATTTACTTACTTTTTACTGCATTTTAATTGCATGAGAGGTTTTAAATGTTTGGGGCTTTTTTTTGTCCTAGAGTCATTTGGGACAAAAGGCATCTGGCACTGGGTACTTCAATAAGACCTGTCAGAACTGTAAAATTAGGTTTATGCTTTAATAAAGGCACTTTAAAAATCTCAAATACAATCCTGCATTCAAACCATAAGTGTTTGGATTAAGAAAAGGAGATCCCACGTTAAATTTTTATATAAAAAGTAAATCAAGTACAGAACTAAGCCAGTCCTCATCTGTGGTGTTATAACCAAGAGCAGCAAAGAAAAAAGGCAGTATCTCTAATTTTGGGGTATTATTTGGGCTTATTTTGGGGTATTCTGGGTTTAAAGAATCAGCATTAGCAATGTAAAATCTGTGCTGTATTATTGTTACTTATCCCAGTTTTAGTTTCTGTAGAGACCCAGGTCACCTATGAAGCTCAGACTCAGCCCTATGTTTCCAATCCAGTTTTTTCAGCCCTTTTCTCTCCTCCCTGCACCGGAGCATCCTCCTCTCCTCTCCTCACACCAGAGGGGGTGGTGCTGGGGACCTGCAGAGGGGACAGTCTCTTGCGGCAGTGGGTGCCAAGCTTGCATGTGACACTGCTGCTGCTGGTGTCCAGCCTATACCTGTCCCAACATGGACAAACAGAGCATGTTCATCTTGGAGGGCTCCTCGAACAGCTCTGTAACCAGCATGTCATTCACTTTAGAAACCTCCAGGCACACAGACAAAGGATAAGACCCAAGCCACAAACCCTCTTTCCAGCACTTGCTGCCCTACACCAATGAGCACATCCCTCCTCCCACCAGGACACTGGCACAGGGTACCCAGAGAAGCTGTGGCTGCCCCATCCCTGGCAGTGTTCAAGGTCAGGTTGGACACAGGGGCTTGGAGCATCCTGCTCTAGTGGAAGGTGTCCCTGCCTGTGGCCAAGTCACCCCACGCCTGCTGCCACCACCCCAGCTCAGTGAGCCACTACAGGAGCTCATGACACCCCTCATCACATGAAGGAGCCTGAGGACACACCACACAACCCATGGGGCAAGAAACAGCCTTTGGCAAACACCACCTTGTCTGCAAGAGCCCAGCACAGAGCTGCAGCCACTCTGGCGCTGACCCATCCTGTAAGAGGCTCACTTCTTCATCCAGGGCACCAAAGCAGCAAAGGAACCTGCTAACTTGAACTAAGGAGCTTCTGAGCAAGCTCCTGGTGGGGAAAGCAGATGGTCTTGCCTAAATCCTGCTGCCCACCAGCCCTGGCCCTCCACTGAGGAGATGAAGTGAGCAGAGATCCTTTGCACAGGCAAGCTCAGGCCAGCCTCCAGCTCCGCGGTGTCCCACTGCAGGTCCACCTCCGGTGTGAAGAGTTAACGCTCATCCCCCAACAGGCCCGGATGAAAAGGAGACAAAAAAGCAGGATGCTGGTGAATGCCAGCAGTGGGTGGCCGGCGCTCTGCATACAACAGGCACAGCCAAGTGTGTCTGGCACCAGACAATTATTTTCGCTGGAGGTGTGTGAGGCGGGAGCGCTGAGAGCCATTCTCCCGGCGGGGCAACCAGCCATGCCGGCAACAAAGCCGCTCGCCGGGAAGCGTCCCTCTCCTTGCTCCCATCTCCTCACCGAGGGCTGGGGTTTTATTCTCCTGTGTTGTCCTTCCCGCTGGGGCATTCGCAGCTCTGACAAAAAAGCAGGTCAAACATCCTCAAATGGTGTGTTTAGTGCTTCCCCTCGGGTTTCCGCGGCTTCCCTGCCATTTTCCTCCCGGACTCGGGAGCGCGGCAGTATTTATGGGGTAGCAAGCTGACCCCTCGGCTGCGGTGGGCGAGAGTGCCTGACGTTAAGTGCTGCTAATGCGTTTTGCATTTGTGCTCGGGGGCAGGAAATCTCAACTTCCAGTGCCAAGGGGTTAATTATAATTTATATAGCAAAATCTCAGGCTGGTGGGGCTTTTTTTTTCTGCAGCTAATTAAGAGGTACAATTACCTTTGAGAATCAAAGGGATATTTTGGTACCCAGCTCTTAGAAACAGATTACAGGCACTTAAAACACAAGGACACCTTTGCTTCTCTGCACGTGCTTAGTTTTTGATTTAGATCATTAACAAGAAACTGTCATATTCCTGATCCACCACCACAGCGTACTGGAGACCACCTATAGGAGTTATTGCAATAGGATAACATACAGCTTTGCTGTTTTCCCTATGTTTCCAATTACATGTTTACTGATACATCACCTGCCACTCAGGGCTCTGGCTAAACTTCTGCTTATTAATTAACAAAGCTTCATGATGGCCTTGGGGGGGTAGTACCTAAACAAACCAGTCTATGCTCAGGCTGCAAGCCTGTGACTACTTACTCCTGAGACAAGCAGAAGGTTGATGAATACTATTGCTGTATCACAGAATGGTTTGAGTGGGAAGGGACCTTAAAGCTCATCCATTTCTAATCCCCTGCCACGGGCAGGGACACCTTCCACTAGAGCAGGTTGCTCCAAGCCCCATCCAGCCTGGCCTTGAACACTGCCAGAGATGTGTTATCTCAGACAGCATGGCAGCACCTCTGCATTGCCCTATTCTGCCCAATGGCTCAGTGCAAACTGGGATCACCACTTGCCACACCAGCCCTGGGAACTGGAGCCAAAGGATAATTGGCAGCACCAGAACCCAGGGTAGAGGTGAGCAGCCAGCGTGGCTGGGCAGCCAGGAAGGCAGCACCCATGGGAGCCACCTCCAGCAGCTCCAGCCATGGGGATACGTCCATCACCTCCCACCATCTCCCCCCATCAGCCTTCCTGTTTGTGCAGATGTTTAACAGTTACTGGTCTCTCTCATCACTCTGAGGTGTTTGCTGAGCCATTTGCAAAGGGTTAATGTAATTGAACACTCAGATGTAGGGGGAAGGGGGTTTGGGCTAAAGAGAGCAAGAAGAGGTTCTGGGGAACCCTTAAAGTCCTGCTCCAGGGAGTCACTAGAGTTACACACGCAATGCAGGCTGCAACCTCAGCTTGACTTGGCACGGGCTGTGCAAATACATCTTCCACCATTCATTACTTTTTAGGGATGCAGTGGGCTATTACTCTCTGGGAAATTAAGCGCTTCAGTTAGAAACTGATGCTGTATAATTGTCAGCAGACCTCATGTGCTTCACCATAAAGCAGCAGAAGCGTACAAACCAATGTGAAGCATTATTGTTGAATTCAGAGGAGATAACACAGTCAACACCTCAGCATGGAGAGATGTCGACTGGTACTGCTCATCTCAAAGGAGCTCTGACATGTTCATTTAGAAACCTGGCAATCAATATATCCTACAGGTACTTCTATCCCTTGAAGCTACTCTTTGATAGGCAACTGCTAGAGAAAGGGCACATCAGTTGTCATAAGCCATTTCACAAGAACCTCTACAAAACTATGCAAGCCAGTACAGAGCAGAGCATTTCCAGTACTACAGGAGTCACTAAACAGAATATTTTGTTTCACTGCAAGAGACTAAGTGTGAATCAGGAAAGCTTTCTATGTAAAGCTTGAGAATAATAAGGGTAGAAGAGGGGATGGTATCTTTTAGAAGGTTTATTACTGTGTACACAAACGCATTTCTCTCCTCATGCCAGGTACGGCAATGGGTGCAGGCAAGAGGCTGTGAAAGGACCTGGGCTCAGCACTGGAAAAAGCAAGACAGGGATTACAAAACTGTTGCTTGTAGTCTCAGCTTAAGCCATTAACCTGCATGACTTCTGTGGAAATGACTTGTAAATGCTTAAACAGCAGTATGACTGAGTTATACAGAAAAGAAAAAGAGAAGGAAGGGCAGATCCAGAGGGAAATACACATATATACCAGCACTACCTTCCCCTACAGCTTGCTATTTATTGAAGAAGCAGCAAAAGCTCCGATGCACTTCAGAATACAAACGCTGACATGGAAATTCAGAGCCCTGAACCGCTTCCAACAGGGAAAATATACTGACCGCAGTCTGTTTGGAGGTCAAACAAAATCAATAGCCTTTCTCTCCAGTCTGTCTCTAAACTAAGCTTCTTTCAAAGACATCCAGAGAAAATGGATCATCTTTTGTTGGTGTGTGTGGTTTGGGTTGGGCTTTTGTTGTTTTGCCTTTTTTAAGTGGTCAAACATTCATACGAGTATAAGAAACTCCTTCCTCCCGCAACATACTGAAAGGATTGTATAGAGGTCAAAACTGCCCATCAGTTTTACTACACAATAGATGAGTTATCCACTTCTTGGGGAGGAAACCAAGCTGGAAGCCGCTTAACACTCGGTTAGAGAGGAAAAAATAAATCAATGTATTTGCTTGATCATGGTACGTTTAAAGCTGGTTGTCAATTAGTTCAACACAGTTTGCTGTTACAAAGCACAACAATTTAGCCCCAGGAGCTGAAGTTTGCTGCGTTTCCTCAGATTCCTCCTGCTGAGAGACAGATATTGGCTGCAGACAGGTCAGGCACCGAGGAGGAGGAGGAGGAGTGAGGCTGGCAGTCACAGTGCAGAGTGAGAGTCAGTGAAAGGGAGCCTGACATCAGATACAGAGGACTGGGACTCCTTCCTTCCACTCAAAGTACACAATAAACCAGATTTGCGTCCAGAAAGGAGTAGAGATGGTAACTGGCTATTGCACCAGTACAAAGTGTGCCTCTCCACTCCACAGCATGCACCTTTTAAGATAAACTACAGTTTATATACCCCTCTGCAGATGGTATTGTCCTTACATACGTAAGTTAGTCACCCCAAGCTGAGGGAAAGAGCAGAAGGACCAAAGTGGTACAATAGAAAACTTTGCCTACGTCTGATTTTTTAAATGATACAAATTCTTTAAAATCTCAATACAGCAATCACAAGGTGAAAAAGGAGGGACAAACCACAAAAAGCCACATCCTAAGGGTCCCGCTGAACGCATCCCGAAGGAGAACCACTGCCTTCAAAGCAACGCACCACTGATGACTTTACCTGCCAGTTCTGTTCCAACAACCTGTGTTGAAAGATGCCCACCTAGTCACAAAATAATGTAGGTGGGGAAGGCTCTCCAGAAGTCATCCAATTCAACCCTCTACACCAGGCAGGACCATCAGGGCTAGAGACCATTGCTCCTTAGCTGTGCTCCAGCTCCTCTGCAACAGGGTGCTCTTCCTGAGAAAGACATCTTTGTCTTGCACCTAAGGGTCACTGTGTCAGAGATGTGGCTGGAGAGGGACAGACAACCTGCAGCTGACTTTGGCCCTAGCACCAGTGAAACAGAGAACAGACGTCAGCAGGAGTGAGCTGCCCATGGCCATGACCATGAGCCTCTGTTGTCCCTGCAGCCATGGTCCACAGAGCCACACTGACTCACATTGACCCAATGGGCATCCCACTCTGCTGATGTATGCTGCTGTCAGCACCTACACTAGTTATTAAAGCTACTATATATCTCTTACTCCCATTCTGAGTGCAGTACACGGCACACCAGCACCAGCAGCAACGTGCATCCTGACTCACTCACCACCCTGCACTCACAGATGCTGCAGGAAGAAGGATTTGTTCCACCAGCTCTGTAAAGGGCACCTCATTTCTGACTGATCATATTTAGCATCTTCTTATTAGGATCTTAGCTTCTTCTTGTCCCCACACAGGCTTAATAGTTCCAGCACTAGAAAATCCTGGCAAAGGCCAAACAGGTTACAGCAACAGTGATCGCCAAACGTTCACCTGAACTCACAGTTGCAAGAACAACCAAGGCTGGTAGCTGGGAACAAAAGTGCAGTTTCTTTGCAATGCTTTTTACCTCCCCCTCCTCCAGTCTTCCCAGGTGGAACAATTCACCCGGTAACTATAGAGCTCTTACATTTGCTTGTTAGCACCCCCAAATTAGTAGGTGTAAAGTCAATATCCTTTTGCCTATTTGCTCCTAATGAGTCACCAGTCAGAAACTTAACTTGAAAAAAGAACCGTTACAAATGCAGATGCAGAAGCAAATGAAATAAAGGCCAGAATCACTGCTGAGCAAACGCTGCACAAAGGCAAGGGGCTGGGCACACCACGCAGCACAGGACCATTGTCACCAGCTAAAACCTAACAGCTTTGATTTGCCTCCCACTGGCTAAAATGGTTTGAAATGCAAGGTCTTAACAAAGGTGCAAGACACAGGAGGAATGGGGAGCACTGCTGGGCACTTAATCTCCTTTCAGTCTCACACAGGAGTTCCAGGAATGGCTCTGCTGAAGGCGGTGGAGTTTCATGAGTGTATGGAAGAGGATAATCAGGCCCCAGTTCTAACAGAGACCTAGCCCTGTGATCCCTCCATGCAACCAGCAGAAATGTTATTTGGGATTTATACTGAAGTTACCTTTAGGCAAGCACCTTTGCTGCTGGAGCATGGGACATCGCTGATCCCAACAGGACAAGACCAGCTTTCAGCAGCTGCAAAGTTCACCCTCTGCTTCACCATGTTGTGTGATTTGAAACTAGGAGCCCAAAGCACCCCTCACGTTGCTTCGGCACTCACCCCTGCAAAACTCTGCCAGAGCAAGTAACAGGGGTTTTGTGGTCAGGATACCACTCAAACCCATACATACCCAAAGAGGGGCATGGACACACTGTGAGAGCCTCATGACTGTCCCTGGCCAAGCACTGGGGCCATTTAGACATTATCTTTTTATATTTACTGGTGTTTACATTCCATCCTATTCTTAGCCCTTCCCTGCACACTGAGGTCTTCACCACTGCCAGCAGCTGTGGGTGATGTCCCCTGCTGCTGAAGCTCCCCTTGCACATCCCACCACCCATTTCCTCTTCTGCTTGTCCCTCCAAGAACATCAGGTATAAACCAAACCATACCAGCCCTGCCAACTTGAAGACAGGACCCTAACACTACATCACCTACCGTATGCTCAAATGCCAGGGACTTGTGTCACCATCGTGCTGCTTAGGCGCAACATCTGCTCCTTCTCCATCCCACCAGCCCAGCTCTTAGATGAGGATCAGAAGCCACCAAGCAGCATCAGAGAAGGAGGACTCCTCTCCACAGCACTACCTGGGGCTGGTTCCCTCCAGCCAGCACTGCTGCCATCCAGTCATGATGGCAGGGAAACTGCTTGTTGGAGAAGACCCAAAACACATTGCAGCTAGAAGAAGGCAGGGTTATTGCAGATGTTATTGCTTTGGGAAGAAAGGTGCCCTTTTTTGGCAGCTGTGAATGCAGAGGAGGAGAAGGCCTTTTAGGCATTCATTTCAGCTCTTGGATATGAGAGCAAAATAAATCTGAGCACTACCCAGTGATTCTTTAAGCCCAACCACTCCAAGCAGCATCAGCGAAGGACAGGCATACCCCCAAAGTGGCTACAGCAGAAATCAGGGACACAAAGCTCAGGGGACATTTAGAAGGCTGCAGCTCCTGTGTCACCATAAAAGCATGAATCTGCTATGGGCATTCAGAAAATACTTAAAATCCATCAGGGACCGATGCATGCACTACTTACTGCTGGCACAGCTCATTAAAAGGGATGCTCACAGAGTGCAGCCACGCGACCATCTCCCACCGACCCCAACATCCCCTCTTCCTGACAGTAAGAAAAAATAAGGATTTATTTCTTACTGGGCCTTCTCCCTCCCTTCACTTCCAGCTTGCCTTCCCCTTGTAGCGAGCGCTGAGAGCGCAGACGCTCTACACGTGTTCTCCTCTGCATCCGACTGGCAGGCAGTCTGGAAAATGCCAGTATTGGAACGGCCTGAATTCAGCGGTTTCTGAATGCTGATCGGACACTATTTCGTTCAAGCCACAGATAGTCATTTTTGGGGGGTATTTTCAGCTCCCTTTTTGGACTCTTCCACATTTCCAAGTGTCATCAGCAATCTCTCCTCTTAGGGGCTTCATTGTTTTTCACCTTTCTGCCGAGCCTGAGGCTCGGTGTAGTTTTGTAGGGGACCAGGCTCTTCCCTCCTCTTCCAGACGGCCACGCAATGCTCCTGGTGTTGTTAATGTTTGCTGTGCTCCACCTCGCAGCTGCGGAAATTCCTGACTATCTGGTTTTTACAAGAGCCAAGGTGAAATCTGAGCGATTGAAGCGCCTTAGTATTTTAGGAAGTCTAACACCTTTCTTGAGGAAAGCCCAACCTGGAAACAGGAATGGTCTCACAGCATCTAAAATCACCAAGTAATTACACCTCTAACCAAGCTACCGATGTGGTCTCCATTATCACCGTCTCTTCAGCATCTTTCCATTCACGATGCTTTTATCCTGACAGCAAACCTAAGAGGTGAGGAAATGGTGCAAACCCTTGGTTTGGAGCTGAAGGAGGGACACATCAGGACATTGTGAGGATGAAATTCGTGCCACTTCATTGTATGTGAAGAGCAAAGGTCCTTCTCTCCACTGCCTAGAGAGCCCAGCCTCAGTGTCCCACCACCTCAACTGGGATGCTTCAGCTGAGTGGCTTGGCCAATACCACCAGCATTAAGTTTCCCGCAAAGCAAGCTACTGACTTCAGGTCTCAAACGACAACCGTGTGAGATCCCATGTTACCTTAAGGCAAAAGGGTGCTCTTTGCACACCAAGTTCTGAATTTCTCATCCTGCCTTTAATTAGGCATGTTCTTAACAACATTATTGACATTCTTCATTTCCTCCAAACATTTCTTATGAAGGCCAAATCTCAGTGGCCACTTGACAAACATGCATGGTAACGTACACCAAAGCCAAAATTTACAGGACAGTTTGTTGATGATATTTTCCTTCCCCCTCTCCAAAGTAAAAGCAATTTTAAAAACCTTTCAGAAATGAAGACTATCCCATTCACAGGGTACTTTTAATTGCATCCAGACTTGACTTCATGACTGGCCTAATGCTTAGATATGGGAAAACCTCAAATACCACAATGCAAGGCTTGATAACAGACACTAACATAAAACAAGTGCAATAAACTCAAAGGAGTTCTCTCAGCATTTGTGCACAGAATCACTCCTGGCCCAGAAATACATTTAAAATGACGCAAACTTCTTCCAGAACTTCATTATAGAATCATAGAATGGTTTGGGCTGGAAGGGACCTTAAGGATCATCTCCTAGTATCCACCCCAGGTACAAATTCCAGATAGAAGCAATCTTTGCACTAATATGCACAATGCATTTTCAGAGCTATGGAAGAGGAAGCGAAGCCTTAACTTTGTTTCTCTGTTATTTCATCACAGCCAAGGAAGAGCATTTAGTGAAGCAGCTGCTTGAGCTACATGGGAAAAAAGCTTTATCACAGCAAGGCAGGAACAGATAATATCATATTGACCTGTCTTCAGGGTCTGGCATTCACATTTTCATAAAGTGTCTTGGAAGATAAATCACTATACTAATAATATTTGTATTGATTATCTAAACTGAAGCAGCAATCGACTCCATTGTCTCACTTCCTCTTAAATTGCTCACAGATGGGATCCTATTTCCTATTCTGCATTTCTAATGGGAACGCTTAAATCACAGCACAGAATTATGTACGCACACAAACTGTTAACAAAAACCTTTTTATGACTTGCATGAAAATAAAGATTTTTCACTTTGTAGCTCACTTCCCACTCCACACAGAAATCAAAAATGACAAATTATCAGCAGACCTCAAAATTACTTCTCCTCATTATTTCTGGGCCCTTAATATTTACTGACAGACAGGCCTATGTTTTCCAAACCCTCATTAGTGATTACGGAGACTTGAAGTTTGGACACAGAGCTAAAAGGTGATGATGGTTCTTTCCCCCTATGAAAGTCAAGGCTCTTTAAGCTATCTCAAGGTCCCGAGGTAGGGAAATAAAAAAATCACTATAGCATCAGAGGGAAAATAAACAGCTTCTACTGTTACTACAGGTACAAAACAGGGACCGCTGCAGAAAGAGCTGAACTTCAGATGTGAAGCTGGCCACAGTGGGAGTTTGGATTAGCAGTTATCAAAACCAAAAGTAAAGGAAATTGGCAACAAATGCATTGTTTGAAATAGGTTTGTCGCAAATCAGAAAGCAAAAGGCACGGATTTCTCTTCCCAAGCTTTTCATCCCACCTAAGCAGAGTTTTCCCCTACCCCAGCACAGCCACACAATACAGCAGAATCAAAACCAAAAATGTCTTAAATGCCAATTCAAACAGCTGCTGAGCCTTTCACAGTGGCCTGGAAGGTGAGGGCAGCCCAGGCTCCTCGCTGCCCAGTACAGCCCCAGAGCTCCAGCTCTGGTTCAACAAAGCAGGAGCCGGCTAAAGCACATCAGTTTATCCCCACGCCTGCACCACTGCCCTGCCGCAGATGAGAACCGGAGACATTTTAAGGAATAAAAATAAAATCAAAATAGAATAAAGCACGCAGGGGATGTTGGGCAAGAAGGGAAAAAACAGAGCCACAACACAGCAGCTGGACGGCGAAGGCTTCTCTGGCTCAGGCCGGTCCCCAGGACCCATATGACTGTACAGCTGCCATGGTGAATGATCATCCCTTGCGCTGAGGTCAGCTCTGCCCCCGGGCTAAGTAAGTGAAAATAAATGGTTGAGAAGATAAAAGGTCTTTTAAAAAAATTATTTGTCTTGTTGTCATGTCAGAACTGTAATGGGAAGAGACTGGAGGCAGCGATACATCCTTTAAATAGGAAACAGCCATCCTGATGCTTCAGCGGAATAAATTACAAAGCAAATCACAGTTCCTGCCGGGTATAGGGCTGAGCAGGACAGCCCCTTTGGAAGTACCTGGTTCCTGGGAAGA
This sequence comes from Coracopsis vasa, assembly GCA_026283785.1. NCBI lineage: Eukaryota > Metazoa > Chordata > Aves > Psittaciformes > Psittacidae > Coracopsis > Coracopsis vasa. The sequence continues at coordinate 13,904 of JANHGB010044047.1, forward strand.
AAAGTAGTTTTCTGAACATCCAGCCTGCGGAAATACAGCTATATTTAACTAACCCAAATCACACTTTGGGTACATCTCCTGCCTTTCTTGCAGGTTAATTCTGCACCTTCCAGCCACAATGAGTTTAGTTTTTTCTTCCCGCTCTTCCCAGGAGGGAGATCGAAATTGATCTTTAACTATTCTAGGAAGCGAAAGGGTTAATCAGGTTTCCCAGGGCTGCTTGCTGTTAAGGTGCCAGAAATACCAAGGGGAAAGAATGACTTGCTAAAGATGGGACAATGGCACTGGTATTTTGCATTTGTTTCCAGGCTTTGAGATAGAACAAATGGGAGTCATTAGTGAAATGAGTTTAGGGAGTTCTAAATTAGCTGTCAGGCTGCCAAGCCCCAAGAAGTGCTATGTCAGCCATTAATTCTGGAGAGCACAGGATTACCCAAACCTAGGAAGGAATCCTGTAAACTTTAGAGTCAATTAAAGGAGGCTATTTCACTATAATATTTTCCACACATGTTACACCTCCTCATGGAACAGAGCCCACTTCTACCACAAATGAAATCTCTGGCGGGCTGCACTGTGGCTGATGTCTAGACAGCCGTAATGGGCTCTCCATGGGCTTGTCCACTGGCATCTCTGAGAAGCTCCTGCTAGAACAGCAGGCGGGACTGGAAGCTGTGGAGTGCATCACCCAGGCTGGGGTGGCCTCAGGAAGAAGCCACCCGTCTCCCCAAGTTCCTTGCACATCTGTTCAGGGTGTGATATCCTGTACCAGGAACACCCACAGGATGCAGAGGTCCTATGAGAGGCCTGGATGCTGCATGCACACCACCTCTTGAATTTGCTTTCCTCCTCAGTGTGCCTGATCCCATATTTGTTGACACCTTGCTAGCAAACCCATGCTTTGTTAACCTCTCAGCTCAGGAGCACATCTTCAGTCCTGAGCTAAACCCTACTGGGCTCAGGGGGAGTCTTCAAGAGGACTTTGCTGGCTCAGGGTCCATCCCCTGGGTGACCGAAGATGATGAGAAGGAGCGATGTCATACCTGTGTGCTGCCCCTCACCTGGGGTGGCTTCAAACAAAGCCTCCCATGCTGCAGACTACAAGCTTCATAAAACTGATGGTTTATAACATTCTAGGGGATCCAAGAGGTTTTGTTTAAACGGTGATAGAGTAGGTCTATGGACAAGATACCACCGGATAGCAACCTGGAACTTACAGACTAATAATATACACCATGTCCCAGCCTTCAGGACACCCAAGCACTCACCACGATAAGTTACCTCCATAGAGAGGGCAAGCCCAAAGGCCCCTCAGCCCCCCTCTCCTCTCTCCTGATGGCTATCACTTCTCATCGCCCCACAGGACAGCAGTAGCTGGGGATAAATTAAACCAAAAATCACGTGCCTGTGAAACACAAATGAGGCAAAAAATGCCTTCACCCAAGCAAGAGAGCTCTGTCTCCCCAACTGCGCCGGATACAAAGATCGTGAGCAAACAGGATAGAATGTCTTCTGCCTTTTGTGAAATGAAAATAAATGAAAGGATCTAAGGTTTCAGGTCACTGATCCCTCTCTTCCCTATCTGTACCATTTATCAGAGGTAGGATATAAAGGTTCCAGGTCCTTTTCTTTTTTTTTTTGTCCACACTTTAATGGTTGTTTTTTCTCCTTCCCCCTTTCATTTTCGGAATGAAAGGACCACTTAGGAACCTGTAAAGTAATAATAAGCTTATACCAGGAATATTGTTTCTCTGGGCCAGTGCAAACTCTTTCTGAATAGGTTGAAGAGATTAAAGTAAAAATGCAATCTGTAAATAGATCAGTCGTTTAATTAGTTTATAGTGTGTTAAGAGATAATATTTTGCTCACATAGATCATCTGTTATCTGAAGATCTCAGAGCATTTTAGGAACATCAATTAAGCCTAAAAAAAAAAACCCAACCTTGGGAGATAGGTAAGTGTATTTAGATTAATTAGCATTGTTGTGAGCATTATTATTAGATTTAATTTAGTTCAATAATTGACTTATCTATTAAGGGATTCTAATTCATCTGAGAAGGGCTCAAATCCATCTGATTAAAAGAATTACATCGACTCAATTAATTCTATTAACTGACTTAATTTGCCATTTAATAATTCGACACGTGGGGCCAGATCTTGGCCCTGAAGAACGCATAAACCCAAAATTACATGCAGGAATTATTATGCCAGCAATGCTATGCATTGCGGCACACGCAGTTTTCCTTGCACATGGCATTTGCAAACCCAGATAAAACATTCCAGGCGTTTCCTTAGGGCAGATTCCCCCAGCCTTGGGCTACCTTCTCTCCCCAAACCAGGGCTGTCAGGTCATTTTGCTGCACTCAGGGTGGCTGCCTGGAAATGAGCAATTCACTGCCTGAGAGCTGCCACCTCCGCTCTTCTCTGGACATTCTCTTCCACCAAGAGGTGAGAAGTTTTACAGAAGTCAATAAAACCTCGCAATAAACCCAACCTCCCTTCAAAGGCAGGGCAGCCCTCCCACGCCAGCCATTTGGAAGCTGTATATGTGCAAAAAAAAAAGAAAGAGAGAAAAAAGCACCTCTTCACTTGGGCACTGTTCTTTACCCAGTTGTGAATGTATGGGAGGAGAGGGGAAAGAGGTGCTAAAATGTTATTAGCTCCCTCATCCTCACAACTGGGTGGTGCTAATTGCTGGTGATGAGCACTGTGGACCCCAGCCACACAAAGCTTCCCCCATTAAGAGTGACTTTGTGTCACCCTTGCCTAATGTTGCCTTCTCTTAATGGGACTGAGTTGTTGGGAGAATTCGGGGCTGGAGCCAGCTCATGGGCACCTTTCCACACGTCTCTTTTCTCAGACATTGGCTCTTGCTCATCCTCCCAAAGCCTTCCCCAGGCTGCAATCCTTAGGACATCAATCCACATCACCTCCAGCATCACCTCTGTCAGTGGGGACAGGGTTAAAACAGTGGAGAAACAGTGGGGCGATGTGGCCTAGACAGAAGGTGGGCACTGCCCAGTGCTGAGCATGGCTCTGCCCCACCATGCCAGCATAGGCACTAGAAGAGGGGAGAAGAGAAAAAGGGCAGGAGGAAAGGCAGCCATCTGCTGCATGAGAGGAAAGGTGTCCTCCGTCAGAGGAGAATCCGACCAGCAAGAGAGAGATGTGGATCAAAAGTTTGCAACTGTTGAGATCCCCAGACCTGGTTTAAGCCTCTCTCTGGTCTTGATCAAAGGTTACTCCATAATAATGCCGCGGGGGGAGGGGTTCCCAGCACATAATGAATCCTGTGTCATTGCCTTTGTATCCAGTTTTGGCTGTAACACAGATGGTTCTCACTTCAGTAACTCCGACATCTCTCCCCCCTTCATTATCACAGCTAGGAGCTCTGCGTGGTCACATCCTGGACCTCCGTGTCCCACCTCACTGTCTCCCCGATTATCATGCTCTAAGTGTTCCCGTGCCAAGCAAGATGATGAACAACAGATTTCCATAACCTTTCAGCACGGATAGGGATGGGAAGGCTTTGCAGCTTGACTCCTCAAGGAGTTTTATTAGGAGGCGCAGGGGAGGGAGCAGGCGGGGTGTCAACAAATGACCAGAGCACCCCGGGTTGTTCCAAGGATGCCAGTAACCAGGAGCGGAGAGGATTTAGTGGCAAGAAGAGACACAGGCACCAGGGAGCTCCCGAGATGGGCAATCTGAGGCTCTGCAATTGTGCAGCATCGCCACCGGTCACGAGCAAGCACGCTCCTGTGCGAGGATTTGTTGTTCAGACACGATTGCATATGTATGAAGGGGACAAGATGGGCTTTGACACATAAATTAGCACTTGTCAGCTGCTCACGGGCACACTTCCCTGCTGCACCCCACTGTAAATGCTGCCTTCTTTTATGGAGAGGAAAACGACATCACGTTACCTGACAGTCACTGTGGGCAGGAGCGTTTCCTGGGAAGCCAGCAGCCAGCACACAGAGACTGGTTTACATATCAAACCTTAAGAGGGTGAATGCAATAAAATGACACAATAATTAGCAGCCAAGTGGCACTTTCCACTCCTGTTTTATCTGGAAATTTGGGCATGACAAAGGATAAAGTTGATGAGACCTCAGGGCAGGGCTGTCCCTGAGAGATGGGGTGGCTGCACACAACAACAACCCTCCACAACAGCCGTGGGGGCTCATTTCACACCAGCCAGGTGCTGTCTCTGCTGTCACCTCCCATGGCATCACGCTGGCAGCAGCTGCCCCCATACCAGGCACAGTTGTGTACCTCATCCTGCCTGGAGCTCCCTGAGGGAACAACCATTCCCACAGTTTGACCTGCCATTATCGTAGCCCACTTCCATCTCACCAGTGCTGCACGTGAAGTCAGCCTCAAGTGAACATGATGCCAGTTAATGCACACACACACCCCTCTGCAGCAACGTGTGAACACACAGGCTGTACATCCACAAGAGAAAAAGAACCAGTTTTCTGAACAGATCTGAAATCCTTCCAGCAACCAACCTGAGCAAAAGCATCTCTGCCACAACCATCCTGAAACGTACCAGAATTACAGAGTTCTTTCATATTTCAGCCTGCATTTGTAGCATGTTGCTTGTGTGCAAATCACATTGATAGTAGTGGAACAGGGTGCTAGCCCAGGGGATGGTTCAATTATTCCAGTTCCTGCAGGATCCACATGCACTGAGATTCAACTTGTGCTCTGGGGTACGCTCAAAGTTCCAAAGTCTGCTTAATTCCAGTTCAAATCCAATATCCCTCCATCTAGAAAGATGAGGGTGCTTTATAGAAGCACTAGATTCACCCAATTCGAGTCCAGAGTTCATGGGGCAAGAACATCCCCCATCACCAACCTGAGGATCATGTATAAATTACAGTCAACAACACTGAGCTCAGCCATTGGGCAGAAAAAGATTTTTCCCTTCAAGCACCATCATACACTAATAAATTGGAGCATGACAGGACTGTGGGAACTGCCTGCAGCTGGGAGCTGGGCTGACAGCCTGCTCCGACACAACGAATGTGCTTAACCTGGAAAGGTTTTTCCCCCCTTTTATCCTGTTCTTTTATTGCTGTTATTTTTCTCCCAAGAGGTTCTCAGCCCAGCATCCAGGGCTAAAGCCCTTGACCCGCAGGCTGGGGGATCCCAGTAAATATTCTTACCATATTTATCTCCATCTTCTCCTTTGGCACTGATCCTCCTGCCGAGCACTTGGATGTGTTTCCCACTTGTCCTGCTGTAGAGCTGATAGAGCCGAAGCTGCTTCCTGCTCACGTCGTCCCTCGCTCGCGTCTGGTTCTCCACGTGTATCCGAAAATCTACATTCTCCTCGGCAGCAAACATCTGGGAGCGAATGGGGAGAGAGGAGAAAACAGAACAGACCATGAGACCAAACAAGCATCTTGGACAGAAAGACCACATACCAACCTGCCAAGGGGCACATGGCACAAGAGGACTCTAATTTGGCTGCCCTTCCCTTGACAGCTGCAGTGTCAGGCACTCAACATGTAACTCTAACCAGAGCTGGCTCTCTACAGAAAGCCATACCTGGGGTTTTACAATCAAATTGTAGGGCTTTTCTCGAGTAAAAACTGCTGCTCGGTCCTGCTTTGATTTAATCCTGGTCAGTCACACTGGCCATAAATTAGGCTCTCCATTGCATAGGCATAAGTTCTACCAGGATACACGGACACATATGGGAGAAAGGGGATGGACAACTCCATTTCAGAGATTTTGTGCTTCACCTTCAGCAGCTGCATTGATTCCCCAATTAACTGCACGTACGAAGTTAAGGGAAAAAAACCTATTTATGCTGACATTAGCAGACTGGGCTCTAGATTTGCACAGGCATAAAATCTACTACAAAGTGTCATCTGTACCTGGGCACTCGCCAGCATAACTTTTTGCCAGCTCTGCTTTTCAGTGAAGCCAACTCACTGGTGACTGTCCATGGATGCACCTCTGCCTGCCTCAACAGGGCCATGGCCTTGGAAGAGATCACAAGGACCAGCGAGAGCCAAACCAGCACGTCCAGCCTTGAGGCCAGTATCAGCAGGGGTCTGCTCACTTGAGCCATTGCATCTCTTTTTTATGCCAATGGATTAAATTAACCTCAGTTCAACACAGCCTTAAAGTGTTACCAGAAACTTTCTCTGACACTTCTCTGGAGGTCTTGTTCCTTATCTTAACTGTTCCAAAGAAAACACCAAAACAGGATTCCTGGTTTTGCTTCCAGAGAGTCATCCTGCCTTGCCCAAGCTTAGAGGACCAGACAACCCAGACCTTCTCAGGGGAGGCTGGGCAGCACACACCCCTAAAAGCACTTCACACCCAAACAATATGAAAGCCCAGAAATGGCTCCATGATCTGTCCCCACAGGCATCTGCACCACAACATCCACACTGCCAACTCCAAACTCCCGGATGGACAATATTTTGGTGGCAGATCCCCTTCACAAGACAATAAATCAGTTGGAAACCAAAAGCAAAAGTTTATCGAGTGGCACACACACCACACGATAGGCAGTTTCTAATTTGACCAGGACAAAGACCAGTTAAAATCTATCCGTTGTTGGTAAGCTATAAAGCTGGGTACCACTTGCATGTAAGAGACAAAACCCACCATAAAATAAGAGTCACATGGGAATTTAATGACGCCTAGCTTTGGGACTGGCAAAGGACCAACATTTACTCCTAGCAGGGTTACTACTTCTCCTCCTAACATATTCCCATTACAGCACACTTGTCCTCCTAACCTAGCATTCTGATATATTGGTGTGGGGATGGAGCTGGCAATACAAATGAGAAATGGTCAATAAATCCTTATTCAGGTCTATTCCAGGCTAAAACGCATAAGAGCAAGTGGCCACAACACACAAAACAGCCCCACTTCAGTCTCCTGCATATGTCATCTCATAGCAGCAAATATTTTGAAGCCAAATACTCCCTGAAAGTGAAAACCTCAAACAGAACTTTTCAGCATTTCCAATTATCGAGTAGACACACAGATCAGCAGCAGGAAGAAAACTCTGGGCAGGCAGTACTGCTTAGCACCAGACCTTCGCTAAGCAACCCAAACAAAAACATTATATTCAACACAGTGGCAACAGCAATGAGGTTCACAGGGATGTTGCTGCCTTTATGAAATGCTAGGATTATGCTATTTGAATCCCAAGTCCTAGAAGGGAAAGAGATTTAACTCCCCCATTTTACTGTCAGAAGTCAGGAGGAGACTGCAGGAGCTAAACGCATGGGCTGAGAAAAGGAAATTCAGGGTCTAACCAGACGTTTGAGGTGATGACAAAGGTGACAGACAAGAGCTGCACAATTAATGGTAACGATACTTCCCCTCTCAGAAAACCAAGGGGGTGCCCCTCTCAGGGTACCAAGAAGCTGTGACCCAACACTGAGGATGCGAGTGGAGAAGCAGCCCTGGTACCTGCAGGAGGGCACCGTGGGATGCTGACCAAGCTCATCCCTGTTCCTAAGCCAGGCTCTACTTGCCTTCCTCTCCCCAGGCACCCCGGCTGTGTCTGAGCACAGCAAGCAGGACTCAGCTTTAGACATGAATAATATTAATTTCTTTTTTTCTTCCTACAGATTTTCTCGCTTTCTTTTCAAATTATATTGTTGCAAAGGATGCTAAACTACCAAAAGCAGAGATGTTCAAGTAAAACGTTGACAGCCTGCCTCGTACCCACAAAAAGCAAGGCTATTTGCAGTTAGGATTCTGGCTCCATCATTTTAAGATTTAAAACAGATTTTAAATCAAGATGACGTCGCTGCATTGCTTTCACCACATGTTAATGAATTTCACATTTTTCTAGGAAAGGGAAAAAAAAAAGACAAAACAGGTGGGATCTGAAGCGGGGGAGGGGCAGGTTGCTTTGCTTTCCTGGAAACTTCAAACAGAACAGGCAATCTGCTTTCCAAAACATGTTTTAATTCTCTATTTTAATTGTCTCTCGAGCACTCACACCACAGAGGCCTCAGTCGTAGTGCTCGGGTGGACCTTGGAGCACCCATGGAGCCGTCCTGTGCTGTGATCAGCTCCCAGCATGGCACAAACACGCCTGCACACATTTGTCACAGCTCTCCTGCCGCAAATCAGCTAATTAAGCATTTCCTACCTTCTCAAGACGGGCACACTGCAGCCCAGAGGGATGACATCTCCTCCTGCCCAGCCAGCATCACCTACAACCCCAACACCTTGTCCAAGCCCAGCAGTAACTGGATATGCAGGGATCAGAGGGAACACAAACCCCACAAATAAAGTCAGCTCAAGTGTGTACCACTCCATCACTTCTCCAGCAACAGGCCCAGCTCTAACCTGGGGAGAGAAATCCTGAAGGAGGAACATGCTACAGGCTCTTCTTGCAGCTGACCCGTCCACTGGTCAAGAAGCCATGGTCCAGAGCAGCAGTGAAACCACCAGGATTTAGCTGCTGCTTAAAGATAAGCTCAGACTTAACCACTCTGCTGAAACAGGATGCTCTGCTGGAGTGTGGCCAAGGTGAATTAGCTGTGCCAGCCTGGGCTGCATCTGGCCCGCAGCAGAGCATCAATACTCTAAAATAAAATTTCATGCAGTGTCGATTTCATGAGATAAAACCTATTTGATCATTGCTGAAATCTATCCTCACAGTATCCCTGCCCTAAAGAGAATATTCCCTCAAGCAGCTAACTTTGCTGAGATAAGGAAGTCCATTTATATATACCATAAGAGAGACTCTCTTGCATAAATCTCAAAAAAAATTGGTACCATATGCCTCCTTTGGTAACACTCACCGAAGAAGGTCACCTAAAACCAAGTCCATCCACCCCCAAACACATTACCATGACAATTACAACAACACAAAAACAAATGCAGAGATGTCTTTAGTCCCGTTCCCACATGAAAACTTAAGGGCTTCCACTTCTGTTCACCAAAGCAATAGGAAATCTCTTTTTTCTCACTATTAATATATTATTACTGCGTGTAAAAACATGATACACAAAATGACAACCTGTGGTTTTTTGGCCTTTCATTCTGACCACCCGCACGTCCATGCTGTACATAGCAAAACCTAAAGATTCTGGATCCAGAGTTCAGCACAACAGGTCCCTGAAATGAACAGGTCCCTGAAATGCACCTTCTAGCTCCAAACCAGCAACATACCCTGTGGGATGCTCCCTGGGGACAGGAAAAGGATTTCCTGCATCACCCTATGTCCTCCAGCATTTTGGTGGGATTTGGGGTTATACTGTGGACTATTTTGCAAATATATCCAACTGTTATGGGTCACCCTCTATGCAGGACAACTTCAGCATCTCAGGATAGTAGGTTTCATGTAACTCCATCTCATTCTTTGCCAACAGTTTATGGTCTGCAAAATCCCAATTGTTAAAACAGAGCATCAAATTTGGTTTCATTTTTATTCTTACCCTTTTTCCATTTCCAGTCAGTTCCTCACCCTTTTACTATTTACTTGTCACTATGTCTTTCAGTGACAGCATACAGCTACACAGACATCATACCTATACAGGTGGCAATACAGATCTAGGCAAGGGGGTGAACAACATCCCTTTTAAAAACAACCAGCACCACAAGCAACTGAAGCATCAGAAATACCTCACTCCTGAGAAGAAACAGCTCTTCCACCCCCTGTTGTACTTGCCCAACCATTCAAGGTAGGAGCATTTAGTCCTACCTCCTTTCCAAACAGCCACAGAAACCAGAAATGACATCTGTCTTCAGACACAGCCCGCAGTGGGAGATTTTCAAGTGCTTTTTTTGCTGACTGATTCTGAAACAATGAGTGGATTTCATTCTAAACGTCTTTACAGCGATCCTTCATCTTAAAGAATGACTCTTCTATTTGTGAATTCACAGGTGGAGAGCAAGGGAAAGACCATTTTGCTGATGCAGCCTAAGGCTTCACCGTTAAGTAATCCAAGAAACGCTCAAGAACAGCAAAAGCCTCTGACAGCGGCACTGCGATGCTAGTCCTACACAAGCTTGTGCCACATCTCTGCAAACACCGATGCCTTGTTGTGAACGGAAAGCAATCACACCTCGCCAAGGTCAATGAAACCCTCACGGTGCCAAGCCACGTTTATGGGATTTGGCTTTCCATCCAACCCGCCTCTACGCACTTCAACTCTTCTATTTTAAGTTTTCCAGTAAAAGGGGATGTTAATCTGTTATTGTTCATGTCATAAAGCGTTACCGCATGAGATGTCCAAGGCCCACAGCATGGCCAAGTTAGCTGGGAGCTGGACTTCAGAATTTCCTGATTTTTTTGCTGTTTATCCTACGGAGCCTCCAAGCCTCATCAGAAAGCAAACCATACGTCATTCCCCAAACTGAGCTCGGAATACAAAATCCCTCTCGCTGAGGGCCGTAACAACTGCATAAGATAAACAAATCAAGCTACTCAAAGTCCTTTCAAACCCCATCTGATAAGCAGGAAATACTTATTACCTTTCAGCCATCAAATCAACCTAATATTAATGATTTTCTCCATGACCTTCTAAACACATGAAAGTTAACTCAATAAGGTCAACAAGAGGATATTCAAGACAGATCTCTCTCAAGTCCGCAAAGGCAAGTAACAAACCCCTTTGCTTCCATGACTTTGGCAAAATTCCTCTATGCCAATTACAGCAGGATTTGCTAGCTCACCATGACAGCCATCCTCGACATACTGTGAAACACAATGCATTCCTTACTTGCTGCTTTTTCCTCCTCTTAACTGCAAAGTCAATCCATCACCAGGATACTGTTACCTTCAGGTTACAGAGCCTAGTTTGAAGCCAGACAGAAGTGTATGCACACTGCTCTGACGTATTCACTTCTTTGGGCTCAGAAGCACATTTAGAAATGTACCTAACACAAAGTGCCTCCATATTCAGATGCACAGCAGGAGCCTGGAGCGAAGGGAGAGGGCACTGTGGAATGAATCTCTGTGCATCCAACTGGAGAGAGTCTATGGCATGGCAGTGCCAGAACTGCACTAGTGTAACTAAGCCCTTTGAAATAACAGACCTTAGACCTTTGCTTTGGTGCTTGTTCCTTCTTGCAATCAACAGAAACTTTTTTTTTCCTTGAAAAATAAATACCCGAAAAGCTAAGTTGCACTCTCAATCCTTGGGAAGCATCACCTTGGATGATAACTCTGTATCCTCCAGGATGCACTGTGAGAAAGGGAAATGCAATGGGGTGCACCATGAAAGCAGTTCTTCAAAACAATGTACACCTGAGACTCCACAAATGGCATTTACAAAGTGTTTCACTTTAAATGCTTTTTGGGTTTTGGGGAGCTTGGGTTGGGGGTTTTTTTCAGTGGGAAAATATATTTCATCAGAGAAGCACAAATGTCCTGTTTAAAACCCGGATGCCAAAAGACCTCGCTCCACAAGAGCTGTAGCACTCTATAGCCCATTCATAAATCGAGTCATGAACCATCTTTTGTCTTCCCTTCCTTAGAAGATGACTGTTTCAGAAACACTTCCCTAATTTTCTACCTCATATATTTACATCCAGTTTACTTTCATTTGTTAATGTACCAAAAATGTCCTTCAGCTTGAATACTTTTCCTCTGTGTGCTTTTCCTTGCAATGCACTCAGACTATTTCCTTCCTTCACTCTCTTCCCAACATCCGTTTCACCATGCTGGGAAAGAAAGAAAGCCAAGCACCAGACCACCTCCACCTCCCCTCCTGCATCTGCCCTCATCGCAGAGTTGCTCCTGCCCACACCAAGGATGGGTGCCAAGCTCTCCCTTGGCATGGAGACATCAGCCCACCCTGGAGAGAAACCCAGAGCTCCCCTCACTCCTGCACAGATGAGCTCTGAAACCGAGCCACTCGCTTCTTTGGCTTGAGCGCTTTCAAGTTGCTGCAGTATGTGAAATTCAAGGATGTTTGCTCTTTGTTTAATGCACTCTAAGTGAAGTGCACGTAGGGATGGAGCTAGAAAGAAGGAAACGGGGTGATGAGGGGGTCGAGCCTGCCCATCCCTTTGGATTTCAGAAATGTTAAACAAGACCCAAAGAGAAGACATTTCCAGGGCTTGGAAAAGGGGACATACAGCTCAGCGAGGTGACACATACTTGGATCCAAAAGCTGCTCTGCAAGCGGAGCCTCGTCTTCTCCAGAGAGCTGCCTGCTGCATTCAGAGAGGCCACACATTAACCCTCCTTGGGCAGTCTCAGACCTCCATTCCCTCTGAAACCCCTGTGGAATTCACCCAGTACTCAGCTAAACTGCCCAGCACCTCCCTGAGATCCCACCAGCTTTCCAAGCCATGTACCACTGCTATCCAGCTCCCCTAACACAACGAGTCCATCAACCCTCAGATGCAGACAGCAGCGTTACCGAGCCTGGTATGAAACCACAAGGAAGACGGGAGTGAGTGCCAAAAAACTGGAACCTGAGAGCTTGAGGAAACGAATGTTTTATGGCCCATCAGTCAGTATTTGGCCATTTTCTAGAGAAAGATGATGCCGCCTTTGAGAAAACCAAATTTCTCCTTTTGATGATGGAGTGAGCCATAGCCAGAACTGTGAAAACGCACCCTTTGTGAGATAGTGACATCTTAAACTTGTTCCACCCTGGGGAATGGCTCAGTCTGGGGAAGAGCAGGGTTTCAGCCTTGATTAATGACTTTTAAAGCCCCAGCCATGCTCACGTGCAGGCAGAGAAAGGGAAGGCGCACGCAGGGAGTGCTCCAGCCGGTGCAGAGCCCAGCACAAGCATGATGCTGAGGAGCTGCAGTGCGGCTCTCCCGAACAGCTCCACCACCCTGTCCACCACATCTCCACCTGCATCCGCCCCTTCTCACTGATTCAGGACAAGGCCACTGGCTGCACCCCCCAGGTCGCATTATTAATACAATTACCACGGTGAGAGCAGCAAGGGGAGCCCACCCCTGTGCCATCACCTTCCCCCCACAGGAGCCTGCATTGTGCCCTGGTGCAGCAGGGATGTAGCGGCCAAGATGAGCCACCTCCTAGTGCCAAAAGGCACCACCTCCCCATGGGACAAGCTCCTGCTACCCATACTAACCAAAGCAAACCAGCCCAATGTCTGTCCAGAGCAGGGGTATCTGCAGGATGCTGTCTCTTGCCACGACCTCTTGGCAGTTTTGATTCTCCAGAAATACAATTCAGACCTTAATTATTTGCCATATTTTCTCCAGTTGTGATATGTTGTCATTTTTAAACTCAGGGCTGGCATTTTTCACCACAGCTATCAATCAGGCAACGAGCAAGCAGGGCTTTTTCTTTCTTCCTTTCTTTCTTTGTCTTTCTTTTTAGTGCTTGTTATATCTCTGCTATATACTTCCTCTCCACACAGAAATATCCCTTCAAAGCTTGATATTATTGAGCAGCTTTCAACCATGCCCAGCAGAGCCATGTATTCTCTGCATTTGTCTGGCCTTTGTTTCTAGGAATGAAATACCAATGGCTGAACAGTGTGACTTCATTTCACTCCTTCATTCCAATACTTGTTCTATTTCTATCCCACTGGGTCAAACTCACCTATTGTGAGACCTCACCGATTTCAATTACATCAGGGATTAATTTGTTCCATTGCGTTGAAGCTGTTAATACAATCCTTGCTGGCTCTAGATTAGAAAAGGCACGGTGGAGACCTCCCTCGCAGGCAGTGTGTTTAACAGCGGTCTTGATCTTCATTTTTGTTCAGCACTGGGGTTTTTTTCTTCCCTTTGTGCCCCTTTGCCCCTCTTTTCACAATCTTCCCCTTCCTTTCTCAATTGCCCTTATCAGAACTGGGTGGTCCTTCTGACTTCCACTGCGACTGGCAAAACGCTGCCTTCCAAAGCTGCTGCCAGGGCTTGTGAGGGAGGTCAGAGCTGGAAGGAAGGTCCGACCCGACGCCATGCAGATGTGGCCACTCCAGCTTTGGCACCCCGTTCCCCCAGGATCATTTTGAAGGGTCGCTGCATGTCCTCATGCACCCAAAGGGGTCTGTGGGTGCTTGGTTCTGCAGCTCCAGCCATTGGCTGACCACCATCAGTGGACTGAGGTCTCAGGGGGAAAACTGAGATCCACACGTAGCAGATGGACACGCTGAGATGCACATGTCACATAACTGTGGTTGTTCTTTCTGCTGTTCCCAAACTGGAACACAACATCTGGGCAGAGCTTTAAAACATCTCATGGGACATCCGTGATACCAGTTTAAGGGGACCTCAGCAATCCTGACTCAGAGTTGTTGTTTATCCACATGACTTTGTCTCAGGAAGAGATACTGATGCAGGGAGACCTGGAGCCCATGTTCATGCAAACCAGTTAGCTTTGTCTGAGTGCTACAACTGTCCCACAAGATCCACTGCTTATCCACTTTAGAATATTCAACCCTATCTTAGTGAAACCATATTTTTAGGAAATAGTGTGGTGATTCCAGAATAATAAGAATGGGAGTTTCAAAAAGAGAAGTTAGTGGAAAAAATAGCGGATATTTAACTAAACCCAAGCAAACAGCTCAACAAACAGATTCCTCCCTTGCTTACTGAAATACATTTCCATGGTGGTTTCATGAGGTTACCTTAGGCTTCCATGAGTTATCTCTGTGCAGCCTGGGCTGCAAGAATTTGCAAGGGTTAATGGCACAGCTGTAAATAAACTCCCAGACAGAAGCTGGATAGGTTGGGTTTCAGGGCTCCAAATTTGTTCCCATGTTCAGCACCCGGTTTTCCAAAATGTACAATGTTCCGTTTACTTCTGCACTAATTTCATACGAAGAAATGTAAGAATAAGCTGATCATGTATCACCCAACTGCTCATTTAGCTCTGCCGCTCACCTTAGATCGTGGTGGAGCCATCCAGGGACAGGATAAAGCCCCCACATCCCCTCCAGGCACTGCCCCATCTGCCACTTCCCAACCCCTGCTCAGGTCTCATCCTCTTTGGTGCCAAATATTGCCTGGACAGCATTGCCTTGTAACCACACGGACAGTGTGTGATCACAGCAACCCAAACCTTGGTGCCAGCAGAAACCCTCGTACCGCCCCAGGACTGAGACCAAAGTGCACGTACATTTTTCTGGACACGTCCTACCACCCAGATCAAACCCATCCCGAGACACGTAACCCACAGGGAGAAGACAGGATCGGCTCTGGAGGACGTGTTACACTACAACTGCTTTCACAACAGTCCTGAGCTGCAAAAATCACTGCTTCCGTAAGCCTAAGCTTTCCAAAATACTCCCTGTTATGGCTGAAATCTCCTGCCATGGCTTCTCCCCAGGTGGTTTTGCTGGGGAAGAGCTAAGCTCCCACAGTTGCCACTTCCCCACAGTCATTTCCGACACCATCGAGTTCAACAAGGGTAAAACAAACCCCAAAATAGCTGCCCCATTCCTGAGGGACGCACTCTGTGCTCAGGGGGAGGTTTTAATCTTCGTTAATTCCCCACATGCTCTGCTGACCAGTGGCAACATCCTTCAGGCTTCACTGGGGCCATGCGTGGCCCAGGATCCCTGCATGGCTCTGTGCTACCACTCCCTCCTGCAAGCACCAGGACATAAGCAGTTTTCAGAAGCAGTTTCATGCCTGTGTCCCTCCTCGCAGCACAGGTATCGCTGCAAAGAGAACAGCCCCAACCAGCCTCTCTGGGACCATGGATCACAAAGCCAGCAGTTGGATTCAGGGAGTTCAGCATGCTGCAACCGTCTTCACCTCCTTAACAAAATAGCTTTTCTTAATGGAGAAGATGCTCCTTCTGAAACAAACTGCCCTGATACACAGGAATTAAAACCATTCAGCAATTCAAATGGTTGCAAGTAGTTGTTGATTAGTTTTTGAGCAGTTGAAGCAGGCATTCAAGAAACAAAACCTCCAGAGGAAACCATAAAGTCTCTTCAACCCAAAACACATGAAGAGTAAGCCTGGTCCTGGACCAGGCAGCAGGACAGTAACCCATGTCTGAGCACACATCATCCGCACAGTGAGCTGCAGCGTACATCCCTTTCGAAGCAGATCCAGCAGCATCCTCCAGCATGCTCCCAAAACAACGTAAAACTCTTTGCACAAAGCACAGGGAGCCCTGCAAGGGTGACAAACAAGGGTGAGGGGCTGCCCCTCTCCTATCCAACTCATCGCAGGGTACTGCTGAGCCCCGTTTCACATGCAGTGGTGGAGGAGCCCAGCCTGGCCACACCGGTTGGGTCGCAGCAGAGACCAGGGCAGGTGTCCCAGCGGGGTGCTCTTGGGAAAAAAGCTGCAGCACCCACTAAAAATACTTCCCAGCAATTTGCTGGTCTCTTCAAATGGGACCCGAGCCCAATCACTGGAAAACCTGCCAGGTTCAAAGCACTCCAGAGCTTTTCTCTCCTTCCCTCCACAGCAGCAACCTCCTCCCCCAGGGCAGATGCTCCAGCTGCAAACCCTTTTGGCCACGGCACTGGGGCAGAGCAGAAACCCCAAGCCCACTCCACTGAACCCAGTCAGGCGTTTTCCAAACCCTGGGAAAAGGCAGTCATTCAGCCCTAGGATTTACAATGCTGGTTTTAAAGCACGGGCCCATCATCTCCCAGGTGACATCGCCGGCTCTTCTCCTCGATACCAGCCCAGCTGGGACCTCCATAAAAACAGAAGCAAAAGCACCAGACATGGGAAACCCAAGTGATAGTCAGGAAAACACCGCTGTCAGGAGGAGACAGGAGATCAGAGACCAATCTCCCCATAAGAGAAATAAACATCTGCAGTGGCAGCACCGCAGCAGTGATCCGATGTTTACCCTGGTAGCTCCTTTCATCCCGGTCCCCTGACTTCGTCCAAGGAACACACAGATCCCTGCTCCCACTGCAGAAAAGCAACTCCCTCTAGGGTAAAACATGGCAACTGCCGAGCAGCACACACGAGTTAAGGACACGATTCCCAAAACACCTTTTTCCATTGCATCTGCAATGAAAAGAGAGATGTGGCTCAACAACTGCCTCCCCGGACAGCAGCTCCCGAGCACTGATCTGATGTGAAAGGTGGCTTCTCCAGAAGCACACAGCTGGTTCAGCAGAGCTGCCCAGGGATCCTATTGAATTATCCTGTGCCACTTTTCCTCTGTAGTTTGCTCTCTGGAAAACCTTTTACTAAGCTCCAAATGGTCCCACTCGTGTTTATTCTGGCAAGATAACACCTAGTGACCCTACACAGGAATGGTGGCAAGGAGACAGGGACCTCCTCAGGTGTCACTGCTCACTCATCCCATGATTTGGAAGCCTCTGCACAGTGCTGGGATATAAGAAAATGGTTGTGACCAAGGACAGGGAAGTCAGTCCATAGAACAGTAACTGGAGGCCAGTCAGGGGATTTACTGAAATTGCAGGAGTCATTCCACTGGGAATGCTTGTACTGCTGATACCTCACTGCTTGGTGTTCATTCCCTCTAGTCTGCCTCCAGCTTTTTCATGCTTGCTTTTAGGACTGCCTGACATTAGCAGATTGAGACCCAAAATACCTCCCATGCCTTGCACCCTCTCCTCCTACATTTAAAGTTTGTCTTCTCCATCATTCAGCTGAGCATCTTCTTTACTCCCACCACCTCCAGCAGCACCACTCTGAAGGGAGATGTTTGCAGGTTCAGGGCAAGTATCAAATCCATGTTACAGAAACTGCCAAAACATCACTAGAAACTGGTAAATACAGAGCAGCCTCAGTGGTTTCCTGTCTCCTGAATGCCAGCCTGTGAGTATCAGTTATTGAGAGGGAAAACTCCTGTCTCTCTGGACTGATCTCTCTGTCAGAGCCTAATTACAACACCCAATGGGGATGCCCAGCCTGGGGGATAGACTCTCTGGGCCCTTCATCCTCACTCAGTGAAGTAAAGGCAGCAGGGCTGGTGGTGCTGAACGTGGCTGGCACACAGCAGCACTGTGAGGGGTCACTGCAGACCTGCCCCAACAGCCAGGCTGATACAAAGCTTTTAGTGTCAAAGCAGGAAAAGGAGCTGCATATGAAGATCTCTGCAAACTTCAACCCATGGTCCAGAGACAGGGACTTCTCCTCAGGTCTAAACCCCCAGTAAAATACCAACCACCACTGGGCATCTCTTTTCTCCTTCCAGTTCCCACTCGTCAGTGATGCTGGTAATATATAATGACATGTTCTCTGTCCTTGGGCTTCACCCACCATATCCAAATAGTCTATCAGACAAGCTCTGACTTAGGACACTGTCGGAAAAGCCAGGGAAAAAGCAATGTTTATAGAGCAATGTACAGAGCTGCATCAAACCCCAGAATTCACAGAAAAGGAGCAGAGGGGATGTGAGATTTGTCTGCCCTGTTCATGCAGGGGCTCAGGGATGCCCAACGTTGCTATGTCACAAGAAAGGCTTAGGTTTGGAAATGATGTTGGAGGCTACTGAGGAGGAGAGAGCAGGGAACCAGGACAAGAGCACAGCACAACCCAGCAGACCAGCTCCTAAGAGCAAGCCACCAAGCTCTCCGAACCCACTGGGACTTGGTAAAGGCAAAGCCCAACAGCACTGAGGAAGAGCAGCCTGGGTGAAAAGCAGAGTAGGCCATCAAACTACCTGGAAACAAATGGCAATTGTGAAACCACAGCCATGGAGATGGGCACCACTTGTCCTTCAAGCAGCTTTTCCCCCATTTCGGTTGCAGACTTTGCCAACACATCGCTGACAAGTTTCCTTTTCCTCTCCCCAGGTAACCATGACCGAGCACCTGCAGCGTTAAGAGTTGCTCCTGCATAGTTTCTTCCCACGTACATGAGGAACATCTTTACTTACAAAAGCCTTGCCAGTTATTTCTGGAAGAGGGCTTTCCAGAGATGATTTCCATCAGTAATTTGATCAGTTATTTGAAAGATAAGATGCAAGATTTCCTTCGTCTCTGCAAAGGAGGCATTTTTCTGTGATCTTGCCTTATGTTTTTCTTGCCTTGCAAAAACTGTTTAATGAATTATAAGGCAGGATGGAGTTCCCTGGACGTCCTCTGAACCCCACGTACATCACCACAGGAGCCCTGCTGATGTAGGACACAGACAGAGCCCATTTCCATTTGAAAACATGCCACTTACTTTAATTAAACCTCTTCACATCAATTTACCTGGGAAGACCCACTTTTATTTAGCAAAACTCAATTTAAGTCTTATTAAAAGCAACCTTTTCTGTTTCCTATCCTATCTCCAGGGTGGCCCTACCTCAAAGCCATGGTCTGAGATGCTGCACAGTAAGATGCTGCAGAGCTTCCAGGAGCAATCAGCAAAGCAGGATTTCACATCCCCAGGTAAGACCAAGATGTTAAATGGCTTAAAAGTTCACATTTACTGAAGAAAATGTGTGGCCAGCTGCAACACCTCCGAGGGTGTCGGGATGCTCCTCATCAAGCCTGGCAACCTCACAAGCCCGCAAAGAAGCTGCGAGACCTGCCAGCTCCATCCGGGAGATGAGAAGAATGGGTTTGGAGCAGTGATTTAGGGCTGCCAGTGACACAGGCTTGGTACCTGCTCATGGAAGGATCGAACACACTGTCCCCTTTCCAGGGAAGTCAGAGAGTGCTTTATCTCTGCCTGCTCCTGCTTGCGGACACAAGGGACTGATCAATCCTGCTTAAACAAGTTGCCCCAGTGCAAACCCTGCTGCGTTGGGCTAAGGGGCTCTGCGAGCATTTTCACTGACTTATCAACTCTGCTCCAGGCTGCTCCATGGAGCACCCACAAAACCCATCAGCCATTAAGAGGGAGCAATAACAAAACATCCCAGCTGGGTTGGTCTGTAAAGGCTTGTCCTCCACCACAGCCAGCCATCATCCCACAGCTGCCAACAGCCACGAAACCTTTCCTTCCCTAAGAGTTCTTTGAAATACATTCTCAAGCCCTATTATCTCTCCTGTTTATACCACACTCCCTCTATTATCGAGAAATCTCCAAGTAATTTATAAGCCCACAAGCTCCTGCACTAACAGGGCAATAAATCAGGTTTATATACCCTGCTGCCTACTGTTCGGTGCCGGGCCGGCCGGGTGAAGTGAGGCAGCAGGGAGCAGCCACTGCCCTCCCCAAACCCTCCACACCATTTCTGCAGAGGAGAAGGCAGTTTTGCTCCAGATGTTTATTTTTTAAGCATCCAGAGAGGATTCCAGCCTGTGTCCTTCCCCACTGTGTTTTCCCCATCTGACACCAATGCAAGTCCACAAAAGAGGGCTTTTCTCCTTACAAAATCAAACCAAAGGAGGCGGATGTTTCTGGCTATTTTCCTCCAGGAGCGAGGTTGTCCATCGAATAATCCCTAAATGGGCAGTGGGTTGCTGGGCTTTCATGTTGTGCCTCCGAGCCTCCCCTCGCCGTGCCAGGTCGCTGGTTTTCTTTTCCACGGAGTTGCAAAACCCCTGAATAACAAGGTTTGTGCATGGAAGTGCTGACACAAACCTTAACTACAGCATCCTGAACATGATACCAGAATAAGGACGCTCCCTGTGTGGCCCAGCGCATGGATAAATAAAGCATTTCAGCAGCCAGCACCGACAGATCATAAACCTCCACGAGCATAAATACCAACAACAACCCAAAAAGATTAGAGGGCTTACGGGCGAGGCAGGCTGGGATGATTTAGGGTTGGGGTGGAAGGGTCATTATTGCTGAATAGGTGGGGGCGAGCGGGCCAAAGAAATCAATAAACCATGCTGCTCCCAGGGAAGGAAGGGGCCACGCTAATTGTGCAAACACACGTTTTCCGTTCGAGGCTCACCCAGCACGGACGGATGCAGGGAACATGCCACCGTCTTGCTGAGAACCCAAGGGCTTCACCCCAAGACACGTGCCCCAGGAGCTCCATCACTCAGAGCAGAGCTTGCCTAAGCACCTCACTGGGTGCGACTTGCTGCTGGAGGCAGCTTCAAACGGATGCAGACCCAGGCAATGTTTATCTCCAGCTCCATTAACTTCATTCTCTATGAAATTAATATGTAGTTGGGATAAGGATCTCATCTGCCTTCAGCATCACCATCAAGTCAGAGCTTCTCCAGCACCCTATTCCAGCAGCATACAACAGGTCCTGCCAGCACTGGTTACCTTCAAGCACAAAAGACAAGCTTTGAGACCAGCTTCACCCCTGATGAAACAACCACATTTGCATTGGAGGTGGATGTAGCCCCAACATTAGCCACAACAGATCACTGCACCCTACAGCAAAGACAGACACAAAGCCTTGCAGTCAGGTTTCCAGGAACACAACTGCTGAGCCACAGGGTTCAAAGGCAACAAGCAATTCCTCCTTTGTCTCTTCTCCTTTGGTCCTCCCCATTCCCAATTCTTCTACCTTTTTTCTTTGCTTGCTTTCTAGGAAACAGAGCAATGACAAAAGATGCCAGCTTTGGAGAGTGAAGCCCATTGATAAACAGAATAAATATGTACCATACAGATAACTTTCTGTACCTCATGGGCCAATGTACCTTTTAGGCCCATGTCTGGGACACACCACAGGAGGCTGTTCAGGGAACCAGCAGACAGTGGCAATGCCCGTTATTCCCATAAGGAAACCCAAGCACGTACAAGTGCAAACGGTGATCACCTCCATTCCCAGCTGGCCAGAACTGCGAGCTGGTGCTGATGGAAGGAGGAACCTGCTCTGGTCCCTCTGCACAAGCCAGTCTCCTCCTCTGCTGCCTTTCCAAAGATATTTAGAGAAAACACTCTTTGTATCAGTTAATGAAATAGCTCCAAACCTGCCCAGGTCGTGTCAAGCTGACTGCCTGCAGTCAATGGATTTCAACTTCACTTGCCACCTTGAGAGGATTTTAAATCAGTAATTTCATCTTCCCTCCAGAAATAAATTCCTCAATGGTTTCACTGCGGAAAACATCCCTAGGAACAGACAATTCTGCTGCTCGTGTACTGAAGACCGCACACAAAAAAGGAATCAGATTAATATTGAGCCTTATCAAAAGTATGGCATAAACCATGTGTTGAATTTAATCCAAACCGAACTGTCAATCTGCCTTCAGGATCCAATACAACAAACATGGGAGCCCAGGGCCAGGAATGACAAGCACGGTTTGCTTTCTAATAGAACAGCTGTACTGATCTCTCCTCGTTGTGCTTCTGCATGGAAATCTTTACGCTACAAATAGGATTCCTTATCTTTCTGCTTTGTTGAGTTAGGGAAAAGTTGGATTTAATTCGTTTGGATCAAGGTTTTCCATTTGCAGGGAACAATTTTCAAGTTTCGGAAGGTGAATCCTTTTTGAAACATTTTAAATAGAAGAGGAAAAAGAAAAAGAGGCGTTACAATCGCAAAGGCACCTTCCGAGGTGTGGGCTGCTGCATCCCTGTGCAGCTGTGGGTACCAGGGAGAGCCTGACATGCTTTGCTGCATCCATCACCATGCACCATCAGTGGGACAAAATGCTGCTGAGGGAAATTCAGGCCAGCTGTGGGCAAACACGGGCAGGAGACCTCGTGACATTCCCTAGCAGCCCCTTCTTTGAACTGCGGGCATTCATGCCTACAGCACCAGGATGCTGTAAAGCACTGTGGCTCCCTACCCCCTGCTCTCTGAGCATCCTTTTGCAAGGGACCTGCTAGAGCAAGTCAGAGGCCCCAGCACACAAACAGTGCCCATGAAACAGTAGGAACAGTTCCCTGTTCGGTGTGGGAACGGCTGTAGCTCCCCTCCACCTAGCTAACAGAGCAGCTTTGAAAGCTCTGCCTTGCTGGCCCTGTGTCAGAGTTAGCACAGATTTTCTTCCGCAGCGAAACCCCACAACTTAACCTGGTGTTCTTCAGCTTCTTGGCACGCACGGTGATGGTGCACACTGGGGAAATCAGGCTCCCAGAAAGAAATGAAAACTGTGCAAATAAATTCCATTTTCTTGTTTGCTAAATTCAAACAGCAATTAAATTCATATTACCTCCTCCTTCAACATAAACAGCACAAGAGCAAGCCCTCTGCCGCCCTGGCATGCTGTTCCCATTTATTTGCTCCCTCTCCAAACTGGCAAACGCAGCACAGCCGACCCAGGAGCCGGAGGCACCACCACGATGCCCACACCAGCAGGGTCAGGGTGAGGATGATGCTCTCTGGGTGCCTCAGAGCAGCCCAGTCCCATCATCCCCCACTTTGGCAGTGCTTTGGTGGCAGGTTTAGTGGGACAACCCTAGCAAAGCACTGGGGCTCACCAGATCCATATCTGCAGGTACCTGCACACCTCCAATCACTCAGCCCTGCAACCTAGCTATCAGTTTTGCCACAGACAAGACAGTTTGGATTACAGGCACTAGAGTTCTCTTGTGGGGGCTGAGATAATGGTATTTTGAACTCATAATATATACACAACATAACCAGGGTGGACCCTCAGTGCCTGCCCTGCAGACAGTGCTGGGACTGGCCACGCTGCCCTCACTCCTCCCTTCCACCCTGAGATGTACCAGCTCTGCTGACCATTGAAAACCCCAACACAACCACGTGCTCACCCCCTTTTGCACTGCAAAGTTATTTGTCCCTGGTTGCCCCATGCTCAGGCTGGCTTGTTGAGCACCCAACACGGAGTTTCACATCTGATTTCATGGGAAGTTAGTAGAACCGCCTGTTCCCCAGGATAAAAATGCCGTGGGTATGTGGGATCAAACATCACTCCTGTAAAAGGCCCCAGCCACCAGACCTGCTGGTTTCCCTATTGATTGCTGGGGGGCGGTTTGCTATTCTGATCTCAGCTGGTCGGAAGTCTCCCCAATCACGGCAAGGTCGCGACCACGGGGTCAGAAACCTGCACTACATACATCACAATTTATTTTACAGATAATCAATACTGCACTGCACCATGCAGTCTTACAGTACAGCCCCACACCGAGGGACTGACGCTACCCAGACAGGGTTGCAACCTTAGGGCTTGGCAGCTTAAGGGGGTCAAAATCAGCTTTTAGTATATAGTTGGAAATCATGGCTGGAAGCAGAGTGCACACCCCACTTGCTGTTAGCCTGTGCATTCAGATAACTGAATCCAATTCTGCCTATGGTTTGAATTCAGCTTGGGAAAAGAAATACTGCTATAGGTTCAGATGGGACAGGAGAAGCCCAAGGAGCAGCGCATTAGTGACCACCCAGGGTTGGTGACCCCAGTCCCACCTGCGGTGAGGGAACCCATGCCATTGCAGCACTGTGCCAGCTTTCCAGACCATCCCTCTCTTCAAATGCACTAACAAAGCAGCAGCAAAATGCCCTTCTATCAATACTGTCCTTCCCATTTTCTAAGTTACACTCCCGGGGCTTCATATCTCGTCAGCCATGCCCATGGGCCCCCAGCACACACGCTGCAAGCTCAGTTATGTACCAGGCTTGCCACTGCTCTGCATTTTCTGTTAATTCTGGATTGCTGCAGAAGAGTAGCTCGGGGTATTCCAAAAGATACAACAGCTTTTTAACAAGCTGTCCTTAAAACTGATGCCAAAGATAGTATTTTAATAGGAAAGAAAGGGATCTGAAATATGCAGCAGGAGAAGAAGGAATCGGGAGGAATAAGGAATACTGGAAATACCTTGTAGGAAGAGCAATCATTACTAATTGCTGTGTACCCATGCAATATGCAGTTCCCTGGGACCTTCAGCGAGGTTTAGGATTCATAAGTCCCAATGTGATTTGGATGATGGAACATTAACAGAGAAATCACAGGGCACACCCAGCCCCTCGCCACTCTGCTTCCCCTTGGTGCCGTCCCACCACTGAATGCAGGATCCAGCCCCACAGCCTGGTCAGCCCATCACCCCATGTCTGCCCCACTGAACCTGGGAGAGCACATCCATCCCAAGGGCTGGGTTCTGCCTCATCTCCCACCACCACAGGTGAGCAGGACCTGTTCCTCACCACCCAGTTTTTATCCCATTTCTTCTGCCCCCCCAAGGCAGGAGCTGTGATCTCCCAATGCCACCACCTCAGATCCTTCCCTTTCCTCCCAGCTTGCCTCCGAAGCAAAGTTAACCTCAGCCAGTATGGCCAGCGGGCACACACTGGGACACAGCCAGGAAGCAGGAGCACCACATTGAGACAGGAACTGCACACGGGAGGGTGCTGTCAGGAGCTGTTACTGCACCCTAATGTCAGTAGGCCAAAGGCATTTCGGGTTTCCCAGCAGCAGGACCGCTTTTCCACTGGCTGCAGCAGAATAAAGCTGATAACCTCATGAAAAAGCAACTGCGTGCTGCAAGCAGGGTGTAAGTGGAGTCTGGCAAAGGGCACGGTGCTGTGCCTGGGGAGGATGTGCTGCTGCTACATGGAAAGCATCGCCCTGTGGTTTAGCTTGAAATCCAGCTGTTTGTGCGGGCAAAGAGGCGGGAGGTGCGGAAGCACTGCTCAAGGAGCCCGGCCCCGTGTCACAGCAAGCAGGAGAGCCCAGCACAGGGGCACGAGCCCCACTGCCTGCCCTGGCCAAGCTGGGAAGATTGGCACATCAGCTCCCACCCACCGCAGCCCCCAGCTCGGCGAGGAGCAAGCACAAAGGGAAACACGCAGACCATGACAGGCTAAGCCTCCTCCTTCCTCCCTCTGTTCCCCTTTCTTTCTCTTCATGCTATGGCGAGGCTGCTGAATGCCAATAGGAAAATACTTTGGCAGAACCAGACGGTCTTTTCTATTTCGGGGTTTCTTTTTTTTCTTGCTTTCCCTCCAGCTGCTTCGCTGGATGCTTAATCCTCCACGGACATCTGGAGAGGTACCAGCACACAGAAGCAACATACCAGGTAGGCAGCGTAATGCGCGGCTCTGCATTAATTCCTGCTTGTACCTGCTGTTATGGCACAGCGGGGAACAAAACACAAAAACCCACAGAAGGAAACACAGAAAATGGGTTCACACCTCATCTGGCCGTGGATTCCCAAGTGGAAGCCCCCTTGGTCTCAGCAGCAGAGCACGGGAAGGTCACGCTTTGCAGCAAAGCATCTCTCTCGAAAGCATTTTGGGCTCCTGCCCACTCTCCCCACAAGCAGGAGGGTATTTAGGTGTCTCCCTGCGCTCAAGGCTTCCACAACCCAGCACCCATCCAGCCTTTGAGGGCAGGAGCAGTTTGCTCTAGGAAAAGGCCCTGGCAGCAGGTATCCATCCTCACACAGCTCTGCCCGGGCACAAGCAGCAGCCACTCCTTTATTTTTTTCCCTGTTTAAATCGCACTGAACCCATTTTTCACCTGCTCTTATCACAACTGGTACCTAAAGCGTCCATATCCAGGAAAAAACAAAGTGAAATCTCAGCGAGGAGGGAGGGAAAGCGTGGCAGGGGTTTTCCCAGCGCTTAAGGAAAGGAAGAGACCCATAAAAATACTCCCAAGGATCCAGGAAGTAGCTCTGCAGATCCAAAACCATGATTTGCAGCCCCAGGGGAGTCTTTCTCTCGAGCTCAGGCTCCCGCAGCAGAGGGAGGGATCCACTCACGAGGCTGCCCAGCTCCACGCTATCAGCTTACAGCAAAATCAGATCCCCTGAGTGGCCACCCGAGTCCCCCCTGACCCCGTTCCTCTTCCCTGAGCCCCTGATGCCCTCTCAACAAAGGGCCCACCATCGGCTGCATCACCACATCCCGAATGTATCGCAGGGCTATGGAAGCATCAACCTTTCACCCGTTCTGCTCTTCTATTTCCCATCTCAGTGTGCTACAGCCAAGCTGCTCCACAAGCAAGAAGAAACAGGGTTTGAGCAGGCACCCCTCCTGTGAAACCCAGCATTGCTCCAAACCCAGCATCACCCGCCTCCATCCGGGCTTGGACGTGCCATGGGCAATAAGGAAAGCAAACCAGTAATTAAATGTAAACCCCACGACGCATCCAGCTACCTAAACCAGGGGAAATCTGAGCCCTGCACCTACTGTGCCCTCCTGCATACTCTCCTCAACAACACCCGAATCCTCCTCTGCTTCTCTGAAGCATCTTGCGCATCTCTGGAGCTTTGAAAAGGCAAACTGCAATACAAGTGGATCGAAGCCTCCCAGCAGCAGCTCTGCTTTGCTGCCCATTGCCACAGCACACCCTGAAAACGCCAAGCCCCCAAATGCCAAAGGAGTTCTTGTTTGTTTCTGCCTCGCTGGGATGGGAATCTGGAAACCAGCTTTGTCCCTGCAAATCTTCCTGCTAAACATGTGTTGGAGGGGTTTCCTGGCAGCAGGCCTGTCGCAGCGTGTTCAAGGGCTGGGGACCGTGGGAAGCAAAGGCAGCATGTGCCCAGGACAGGCAGGGACAGACGCTGTGGGGGGCACGGGCTGTGCACCCCCATGTCAGGCAGCCAGACCCACACCTGCACTCACCCTGCGCTAACCTCAATCTCGCTTCTCCCATGGGAGATCCAGAGCATGCATCGGCACAAGCACCAGGCCGGTGCCACGTCCCCATCCAGGCAACTGCTCCGACGTGTCTCCTCTTCCTCCAAGAGCCTGAGCTCTCCAAAGACCAGGAGGCAGAAACAGGGAGTAAGGGCAGCTCCAGGACACAACACTTCATACACTGGAGCAATGAGTCAGGAGGGGGGGAATAAAACTCCCTCGTGGCAAGCAGCACGGTTGTTCTGGAGAGCAAGAGGGGTTGAAACAGGAACAAGTGATTTTAAGCTCAACCAAGCCCCTGTGGAGCCATGCGAGCAGGCACTGCCTCCACCACTGCAAATCCGGCAGCAGCACAGACCCAGAGCCATGGACCAGCTCATCAGCTCCAGCCCGTGATGGGGTTATGCACTTCATCAACACCACCGAGCTCCTCCTCCTCTAATTAAATCAGGCTTTGCTTACGCAGTTTCTCTTATCTTCTCACTGCCTAATAATAAAGAGTTGGCTGTGATGGGAAAAATCAGCAGGAAACTCCCCAGGCCTTTCCCAGGACACCTTTCCACATTTTGTCCTTCACAGCACCACTTCCACAACTTGTGTGTTCACAGCCCCACATGAGCACAGGATGGGTAAGCTCGGGCAGGTACAGCAGCATGGCAGGAGCCACAGCGAGACAAGGCTGTGAAGTGGAACTCACTTGGGATGTTGTCATGGAGGAGGGGGTTCAGACACCTTCATGGAGCCGGAGGGTGGTCCCAGTCCAGGCTGAGTGGAGGTGCCAAGCATAGGATCTCCCAGCCTGGGAGCTGCAGGTCGCAGGGACCCCACTGATCCTCAGCATGCAGGGCTTTGCTATGAGGAGCAGTGCATCACATCAAAGTGCCCCTGCCCCACCCCACAGCATGGGCTTTAGGAGTGATGCAGCGAAGCTTAAGCCCCAGAACCTCCGTTCCTGGCAGCACACACAGCCTTGGCCACCATCTCAGGTCAGACGTGACACCCAAGGAGGATGAAGGCAGGAGGATGCCCATCTGCAGGGAGTAAGCATGAGAATAACCCTACTGGGGCCATGCGATCCACCCTGCCTTGGGTACCAGCCACCAGCACCGCTGCCAGGAGGGAGAGGGTTAGCAGGGACCCCTGGGCTCCAGCACCACTTCACACCCACAGAACGGGCAGCCAGGAGCCAGCCGTGCTGAGGACCATGCTCTGGCTTCCCCACAGCATTGTTCCCATCCTGTGGCCCCGGGGAGGCTGCAGAGGAGCAGACGGGGAGCGGGAGGGAGCGCTCAGCAGGCTCACGCCTCCGACATGTGCTGCGCGCTGCTTCGCCAGACCGCGGGACCTGGCTCACGGAGCGCGTGGAAGCAGCGCTGCTCTGTGTCTCACTTCACAAAGCCCCACACAATAACTGTCTGTCGCTGCACAGGAGCTTAGGAGAAACACAAGTCGCTATTGGCATGGCGCGCAGCAGCCTGCCTCTTACACAACACCAGCAGATGTGAAAATAGCCCCGTGCTGCCTTGTGCGCTCTTCTGACCTCCTGTTTGCTTCTAGATCAGATCCCAAAGCTGGATCTTAACCTACAAGAGCCGTAAAAGCAAAGGATTTCGCCCTGTCAGGGACCTCTTCATAATCTAAGACAGATGCACTTCATGTAGAAGAACACGCTGAGGTTTATCAGGGCAGAGAAGAGGCTGAGGCAGCATCAGCCTTCACTCTATGGTGTGGCTGGGGCAACCCATGCCAGCATCACCCCATACCCCAGCTCATGATGTGCTGGAGGTAGCCCTGGGCAGAAGAGCTGGAAGATCCTGCAAACCATGGCAGCATCCCAACCCTTGCATCCTACTGCTCAGCCTACACCAAAGCTGCCTCCAGCCCCAGCAAAGAGGGACCTCTGAACTCCTGAGGTCCCATGTGTCTGACCCCAATGTCCTAAGGACCATGGGGGCTGCCAGAGATGGCCCAGCAGGGGAAATCCACACTATCCACAAAAGGTGCTTGCCCATGGGGTTTCTTGCCCATGTGAAGACTGACTCCAAAGCCAAACCTGAAACCGCTCTGGGACACTAGGAGGGAAAAAGCAAGAGGACAGATTCCTTCCAGAAGTGTGAAAAGGCAGCGGGAGAATTAAACTGAAGGATGCTCAAGATCAGTGATAGAGCAGAGATTACTAACCAGCAAAAAGCATCACTAAGAACAACCCATGCAAACAATCCCTCTAGTGTCCCCAAAGACATCCAGTGTCCCTGCTGCCTTCGGGACTGCAGCAACCCCAGGCAGCAGCAGAACTTCCCAAGATACCAGAGAAGAAAACGATTTGGGGACACAGGGGAAGGAGCTGTCCTCCTCAGGGCTGCTGTCATGGCCATGCCAGCACGCAGCAGCCAGTGCTCCAGCAGCGCTCCCCTCCAATCTGCCATACGCTATTCCCAATGGTGTCCCTTAGTGGAAATCTCACCCCATGGCAAGTCCTTGGAGGAGACCAATGCATCCACAGCCTTGTCTACAGGTGATGCTGCACCCAACTGGGTCACCTACAGAGGGGGCCTCGGGGTCTACAAGAAAGCTTCTAGCCAGCAGCAGAGCCTCCGCATCACCTAACTGCAGGCAGCTCCACATCAGCGCAGCGCAGCCTTCAACCATGAGTAACTCACAGAAGTTACCCAAAATGCCCAAGCTATGGTATTTTGCCCCAGAATACCTCCAGCCCCAGCGCATGCTGGAGGGGTTTTACCTTTGCATGCAGAGCCACAGGGTAAGAGTCTGCTGCAGAGGAGTGTAATTCTAAGGCTACATGTGGGACAACCGCTGATCATGGCTTGCACGGGAGGGCGAAAGGCAGCCTTAGAATATAATCCATTACAGGCACTCTTAAATCTCCCCAATACAACACAGAGCCCTTTAAGCAAAACTAAACAACTTCCTTTAGCCTAAATAAATATTAAACCTAAGTGATGCATTAATTTACTCCAGTTCACCAAAGGCTAACTCCTACCCAAACTGATCATTATAAAAGAAATCCTATAATCCCTCGCTCCCATTCAGGCTCAAAACATGTAATCCTGTGAATAAATCCAGAAAGAAAGTGTAACAAAACGGGCAATAAAAACTTACAGCATTCACATCTTTTCATCTACCATTAATACTGTAAACACTCACTCGAAGGCCCTTGAGTATGACTAATCTAATGTTTTGGCTCCCAACGCTAATCGCCGAAAGAGCTCGCCTCTCGCTGTGACACCCAGCGAGATCCACCAGGGCCCAGGACACGATCCTGCAGTGAATCCCTGCCTCACACCCAGCCAAACGCTGCAAAATCAGCACGGAATGGAGCAAGTATGGTTCTAATAGCACCAGAGAGCAGAGGTTTTGGGGGGGGGGGGGGGGGGGGGGGGGGGGG
>JANHGB010044048.1:0-14654 GCA_026283785.1 Coracopsis vasa
TCAGCACCACTCTCAAGTAGGAGTTTTACCGTATCCAGCTGGCTTTGCCTAACTGCAATAATTAGAGGACTGTCACCCTGTTTTGTAGCTGTTTGGAGGAGTATGTAATGAAATCCCTCTCAAAACTTGTCTTGAGGGACTCCAGCTCCCTGCAGCCTGGCCCAGCACCCTCCCCTTGGGTTGTTCCTCATCATGTCTAATGCTCTGTCTTTGCCCCCAGAGCAAATGTTCTGCTGAAGGTGGGGGGAGTTGAGCCTCCTGGTTACTCCCATCATCCACAGCCATGTGCTCAGGTTTCTCTGCTCTCTGGAAGAGATGAGCCTCGTCCTGCCTGTGTTCGGTGGCCTTGGGTGCCCCTGGGTGCTGCTCATGGCACCCCAGTTTGGGGACATCAGATTTTGTCCCTGTGTGGTGCTGAGCCAGGCGCGTAGTTCTTGGGAACATTTTATCCTGGAGATCGGAGGCTGCTCGTGAGGATGAGAAATCAAGTGGTTTAGGGGTGCCATGTGCATGCCTAGCTGTGAGGCTCACCCTAGGAACTCTTTGCTGTGGGGCCTGGGGCTATGTGGTGGCTACTGCAGCTTTTCTGATCTTCTCTTTCTAGGCTGTGAGCTGACTGCCAGTACCAAATCCTACACGTTTCAGGTGGATGAGGAAGATGACTCTGAGCACATTTTGGCCCTGTCTGTGGTAAGAGAAATGAGAATTAATTATGCTTGTTCTCTCCCATAGTGACCCACAGCCTCACACACCCTTCCCAGGCTCATTCCCCCACCCCTGGCTGGGCTGGACTAGGGGACTTCCTTCTCTCAGGTCCCAGCATTGGCTGTGCTGAGGGCAGGACATGGGACTGTGGTGTTTATCTGTTGTATGGAGATGCTTGATTAAAGCCAGTTGTGGCAGGAGGCTGCTCAGCAGAGAAATACTGTAGCCATGGTGTGCAGGAAAGTATTTTTCCCTTGTCTTTGACCTTGCTGGAGCCTCTCTCTAGAACATGCCCTCCCCACCAGCTGGGTCCCTGGCTTGTTGCTCTCCAAGCCCATGTGGATTGAGGGACTTCATCCCTGTCTCTCTCTGGGGGTTGTTTTCTATCCTGGGAGATGCTATTGTGGATGAGATCAGCAGAAAATGCAGCTCAGGTGCCATCACTTGAGGTGGTTACAGTGTCCCAGCTGGGAAAGCCACAGAGCCACTCTGAAGGTGGTCAGAGGGACATTACTTGATCAGCTCTGTGCTCTCCCTGTTCTGTGGAGCAGCACCTTCACACCATGGCAGCTGGGCTGGTAGCATTGCTGAGGGTTGCTTGTCCCATGGAGAGCCCCGGCTGTGTCCCCTGGGGGAGCAGTAGTTGATGATCTCTATTTCCACCCAGGTCTGCCTCACAGATGGTGCCAAGGATGAGTGCAACGTGGTGGAGGTTGTTGGGCGAAACCATGAGAACCAGGAGATCGCTGTGCCTGTGGCGAATCTGAAGTTGTCATGTCAGCCCTTGGTAAGAGGTTGTTTTAAAGACTCAGGTGGGAATGACTGCAAGGAACTGGACATTTCTGAATGTTTGTGGACCTTTCCCTTAGGATCCTTATCATGAGCTGGTCTGCAGCTCACAGGGAAATGCCCTGGGTCCTATGGGAGAGGTGCCATGCTGGGGACTACAGGATATTCTTCTTTTTAGCCTCTGCCCTTCACTCAGTTCCATCTCTGTCTCTTTGCAGCTCAGTCTGGACAACTTTGAGCTGCAGCCTCCAGTGACCTTTCGCCTGGCAGCAGGCTCTGGCCCAGTCCACCTTGCTGGCTGGCACAGGATAGGTGAGGACTCCGGTGGGGAAAGGCTTTGGGGAAGCAAGAGGTAATGAAGGGCCCCCACCAGCATGAACACTGCCTGGGGAGCCCCTGGGGGATGTGCTTGGTGCCTCCTTTGGGCTGGCTCCCCAGGGGCTGTCTCCATGCAGGGATCCCTTCCCTGCCATAGAGCCTTGCATGAGAGAAGGGGTCTGGATGACCAACACTGTCCCCTTTTTCAATGGCTGTCTCACCATTCCTGTCTGAGACCTCTCTCCAGCTGTGATACAGCTTCTCACCACAAGCTGCAAAGACATACATTGGTGTGTAACAGTTACTTGTGTGTTCCAGTTCCTAGGGAAGATGCTTCCTTTGAGGAGGATGATGACTTGTCTGATGAGGAGGAGGAGGAGGATGAGGAGCTTCCTCCTATCAAGCCAGCCAAGAAGTAGAGGAGGAAGGAGTAACTTAAGATAAGGTGAGGGGCCAGGCAGCCTCAGAGGAAGGGTCTGAGTACCTGGTGTGGCAAGCATGGGCAGAAACTGCCCTGCTGCAGGAGGCTGCTGGTCTCAGTCTGGTTCTTCCTCTAGGTACTCACTGGGACTTCTCTCCCTGGGTGACGTTTACCTCGGACACCTCTTGCCAGGACTTCAATGTTTGCTGCTTTGTTTTTATTTTGATTTTTTTCTGTTGTAACTTTTTGGGAAGCAGGGACTGCTCCCAATACTGGGGTGTCTCCTTTCCCACAGCCCTGGGAGGTTGATCCCAAAACTGGGAAGATGCTGCTGGTTTATCCTTTCTCCCCCATCCCTGCCCTGGGAGTCAGGGATGCAGGAGGTGATCCTTACCCTGTGCCTTTTTGCTGTCCTGGACCTCTGCTCTGTGCACCCCCTCTCGCTGGCTTTGAAATACCTATCTTGGCCCTTTCCCCTTAAAGCCAGTGGTGGAACAGGCACGTTTACTGATTCTAGTGCATTTGCTTTTCTTTACTCACAATTTGATGGGGTTTATACAGTTGAAAATGTGAAACTGGGGCCCAGGCTGTGTCCTCAATTGCAGTTATGGTGGGGTGGGAGCTCACAGCCTCTCTGGGGTTTGGTGGGAGGTTCTGGGTCAATCTGCTTTGTAAAGAACTGGTTTTACACTCAATAAAGGTCTCATACATCAAGTCTGGAGCGGGGTCACTGCTGGTTGGCGGGTTCCTCCCATCTGTACTTCAGTGGGAGATGCTCTTCTGTGTCCAGTCCCTGACCCTTTCTTCCCTTGGCAATGCTGCAGAGCTCCCAGGACAGATCTGGGGGCTCCTCTGTCCCTCATGGGCTCTGCACGCTTGTGCTTCATGAGCCAGCTCAGTGCAGCATCCAGGCTACCAAGAGAAGAGGCAGAGCTGCAGGTAGCTGTATGGGACAGGGACCAGCTCCATGTGTGCTCCCAGAGGTGACCCAGCTTAGCAGCACCCCTTTGGTTTGGGACACATGGGCCTTCGTGCTGGGCACTGTCATAGTAAAGTCCTCACTGTGTTGCTCTCAGCCCAGCAGTGTCCTGTGGAGGGGTGACACACCAGTGCCTGCAGGGCATGGGGCAGGTCTGAGCTCAGGCCTTTGCTGGAGAGTTGTGTTCCCCATGTCTGGGTGTCTGGAGAGGATTTGATCCTTTCTGTGCTTCAGTCAGGTGGGACCTCTCATCCCTAGGGGCTGATCCTCTCCTTAAATATTTCCCTGGCAGTTTCCATGCATCTCGTCTTGCATCCTTATAACACGGGAGCCTATAAGAAAGATGAGGAGAGACTTTTTAGCAAGGCCTGTTGCAACTGGATGAGGGGTGATGGTTTTAAACTGAAAGGGGACATTCAGGCTGGACCTGAGGAAGAAGTTTTCCCACCACAATGAGGGTGGTAAAACACTGGCACAGGTTGCCCAGAGAGGTGGTGGACTCACCGTCCCTGAAGACATTCAAGGCCAGCCTGGATGTGCTTCTGGGCAACCTGATGTAGTTGAAGATGTCCCTGCTCGTTGCAGGGGCGTTGGACTAGATGAGCTTTGAAGGTCTCTTCCAACACAAGCTATTTTATGGTTCTATGATTCTATGATCCCTGGCCCACGGGTTGACGCCTATCTCAGTCCTTGTTTGTGACACTGGCTATTGTCCCCGAAAAGCACCATGTACTGCTCTGCCTTGCTGGCTCTGTCGGGACAGCAAGTTTCTCACCTGCATGAGCTCCAGAGGAAATCCTCCAGGGCGGATCCTCGGCTCAGGCTCCATCCCACATTGTGAGCTGGGCCGGTTCTCTCCTCTGGGACTTGTGTAGCACCTCTCCACCTTCCCACTGTTCCCTTCGGGGCCCAAACAGCCCCTGAACAGCGCACGGGGAAGCTTTGATGCCCCTTGCCGCAGAGGGCTGCTGTCACCTCAGCCCCGAGGCGTCGGACGCCGCTAGGTGGCAGGCGGGCAGCGCGGCGGGGCTCAGCGGAGGCCGGGCCCGGGCAGCCCCAGCAGCGATCCCAGCCTATGCCCTTGCCTGTCCCTGCCTGACTGCCGGCACTGGGCAGCCCCTGGGATGCAAGGGACACCTAGCACTGGTCCCGGGATGGAGCGGAGTGCCTGGGTCTGGCCCTGCGGGAAGGATGGGTGCTGGCTGGGAGAGGTCACATCCCCAGGGAAGTATTGCTTCTCCTGGGACAACAGGGTGCCCGGGGATGGTGGTTTGTGCACTGTCCGATCCTCAGGCAAATCTCACTGCTCTGGGAAAGTCTGGGGGAAGTGGGGCAATTTAGCAGCCTTGCTGAGAGAAGAGATGTAGGAGTGATCTCCCGAGGGCTGGATGTGTGTTTGAGAGGTGCTGGCAGGGCACAGCACACCAGTGCCCTCCGCTGATGGTGCAGGAGGGAGTTCAGGGTAGTTTCCCTGCCCGTGGCATGGGGATTGGTGCTAACTGATCTTAAGGTCCTTTCCAGCCCTGACCATTCTGTGATTCCATGATTGTAGTGAACAGAGCTGTGGCTTTGTCAGTGCTGGGATGGTGCCTAGCCCCTGCTAGGGCTGGCACACATGGGACCTCGCAGATCTCCCTAGCTGTGTGCACAGAAAGGGATCAGGGCTAATTTACCTGCTGGGCCTGGGTCCTGCTTGCTCTCAGTGGAGGAGCAGCTTGGCTCAGGGGAGATAAGAGCCAGTAGATCATTTTTAACAAGGTGATCCTGGAAGGGTGGGCTGCGGGAGCGGCTGGCTCAGAGCCCTGTGGGGTGGGAGTGGGCACAGCTTGGTCTGACAATGGGGTACGGCTGCTTCATACAGGGTGGGAGAGGCAATACGGGTAATGGGAAGGAGCATTTGACTTCTTAAAGAGTAGAAGGAGATGGTTTAAGGTGCTGGTTTCCTTAGGGGCATCTAGGTAGCTGGGACAAGGTGCTGTGACAGGACAGACAGACCTGCCAGTGGGCAAAGGTGGCACCATAGGAGACATGGTGCTGGTGGCAGGAGGCATCAAGAGACCGATCTTGTCCACGCCACTGCAGGATCAGCCCAGCCTAAGGCCTTGCCATGAGTGCTGCTTTGTCCCCAGCACTGCCACAGAGTGTTGGCAGGGGAGAGGGAACACCCCAGTCCCAGAGGGGGCAATGGCAGGGGCTGGGGGTGTTGGCACTGCCAGGCCCCTTTCAAAGTGATGTGGGGGGATTTGCTCCCCCCTCCTCAGCAATGTCACAGCCTTGATGTGCTCAGGCTGGGGAGAGGGAGAGAAATGCTGAGATGGCAGGAGGCTGGGAGGGGGGATGCACTCACACACAGCGCTTAATGGGGAAGGATGGGATTACAGGGGTCACGCTAGGTGAGCAGCTTCCTTCGCGGAGCTGATGGTATCAAAGCAGGTGCCCCCGGCTGCAAATACCTTGGGCAAACAAACAGGGCTGTCTAAGAGCAGGTGAGCTCGGACATGGCCAGGCTGGGGGGTGCTCAGGGATGGCGAGGGGCAGGAGGCTTCTGTGCATGGGGAGTGAAGTGTGGGGCTCCTGGTGTGAGGGCTGCTTTATTTGCATAGGGTGGGGGGAAGAGTTGTGTGTCTACATACATGTGTGGGCTCCCCATGCTGGAGATGCATATGAGGATGCAGAGCCCCTCGCTCTCTCATGGGGTGGTGAAGATGCTGGTACCCAGGCAGCCAAATGATGCTCCAACCCAGGTGATGGCTCTGGGGTTGCTCTGGGAGGTGGCTGGCTCTGAGCATCCCTACTTTCTGCTGCCTTTCAGTGCTCTGCATGCTGACATTACTGGGGATGTATACCTCCCTGCTCCAGCAGCACCGGGAACCCTGGCCCTGACTGGGCCATGCAGCAAAGAAACGTGGCTGTAGCATGGCTCAGTGTGGAGATCACCACGCATGAACACCACAGCCATGCATCTACACTGCTGCAGTCTCCATAGCCCTCCCAAACCAGTCTGCTGCACTCAGTGAGAGGCTTGGGCTGCTCGCTGCAGGGTCTGGTGCAGGTACCAAGCCCCACCGTGCCAGGGTTTGGCTCCCAGAGGATGCTCTGGTTTCAGACGTCAGGTTTGAGTTGCTTGTTCAGGAATGGAGGAGCAGGATGTGGAGCTGCTCTGCTGAGTGTGGCCAGGGAGTGGTTTTCCTTGTGATGCCCCAGCCATCCTGCCCCGACAGTTTTCTTGCTGGGTTTCAAATCTCCAAGGCTGGGAACACAGCCCCAGGGCAGCTGAGAGAGCTGTAACCGTGCTGTAGGTGGGGCTGGTTCCCTGCTCCATGAGCTCCGTGTTGCTGGTTTCCACACTGAATGGGGTGACACTGTCTCTGCCCGGGCTGCGGGGAAACAGTGGGACACCCCTGGAGATGCAGCATCACCGTTACCACAGGGTGCAGGGGCTCTGTGAGATGGGGCAGAAAGCTGTGGGGTGCGTGGCACCTCGATAGCAGCATAAACCAGGACAAGGTGTCCTGCTCTCTGTGGTGTTAGCTGATTCTGCTATCCCTGTCCTGTCCTGCTAGGCAGTGGGCACAGGTACCTCTGCTATTGCCTCACTCCACCTTAAAGCTTAGGGCAGAGCTGGGCACTGCAGCCAGAAGAGGAAGCAGCAGTATCTGGAAGGGCGAGGCTGCTGATAATTCCCATCTTTTTCGCATCAAGATGCCTTGCAGAGGGCAACGCTGCTGGTGCCCTGCATGGGAGCAGCCCTATCTGATGGAGAAGCCGAAACTCGGATCCTGGCTGATCTCCTGCTTGCTGGTGCTCATTCGTGTGCTGGGTCTTCCCCAGGGTGCCTTGGTGTTCATCCCACCGACTGCTCTGCAGGAGGAGAAGAGGCAGCTCTTGGCTCCACAGTGGGTGCCAGTGGCTGATTTACCATGGCTGCTCCCAGCTGCACATCCCAACACTGGAGGTTGCTTATGGCCAGGCTGTGCTCCAGGCATTTGCAGGCTGTGATAGCTGCCCAGTGTGTCTGCTTGCAGTGGGGACATGTGTCTCCAGCTTCACAGCACTTCCCAGGGTACAAGGTGTAGGGTACATGTCTCCATGAAGGTGCTGCTGCAGCAGCTGTGGCTTTAGGTCTGCGGTGCAGGCACAGCAGAAGGTGTTGGAGGAGCACAGAGTGACACTGGAGCCATGGTTTGAACTCACAGACACACAGAGCATGTGCTAGAAGTGAACATGGTTGGGATGTGGTAGAGAGCCCCGTGCAAGGTAGGCAGGGTGAGGCTCCATCGCATCCATCCTGCTCCATCCCTCCGGCATGCCCAGTGCAGCCCCACATCAGGATGGTGTCAGCAGCTCTGCTCTGCAGCTGCAGCAGGGATACATGGAGGTCCTGGCCTCCGAGCCCTCCGAGGTGCAAACCTAAATGCTCTGGGCTGGACTGCCCCTGACACTGGCAGGACGGTCACTGCTGGCCGCACATCCCTGCCAGGGCTGGTGCTGTGGGGGACAGGGAGGCACGCTGCTGGAGGGAGAGCAGGGACCTTGTGGTCCCCCATTCCCAGCCCCACTGGTGGCAGAGCCTTAGGCTGGATGGGCAGGATGTGGCCTCCGTGGTGTCCTTACTGGTGATGGCTCTGCACAGGGGCTGTGGGACAACCCACACTCCCTCCATGCCTCCTGTTCTCCTGACAGGCTCTTGGTGGGGTGGAGACCCCCAAGCTGCAGTGCACAAGGTTTTTGGGGCTGGATATGAATGGTTGCTGCTGGCAAGCAGAGCAGAGGATGAGGAGAGCATAGGGAACAAGGATCTTCTCTGTGGCAGGTCTGCCCTGCTAGACCTGGTGATCAGTTCATGGGGGAAGGCAGCATGGTCTAGTGATGGAGCTGGGTGCTCAGGAGATGAGATTTTGGCTACTGAGAAAAAAGTAGGAGCAGAATCTTCGGAGGGCTCTTAACCCCCATTTGAGCTCCCTGGGTGCTTCCTCCTGTGCCTAGGCTGGCTCCCTGCAGCCCTGACCCATCCCTGTACACCCTGGAGAAGGTGTTTACACCATGGTGGGAGCTTAGGCATCTTGTGCATGCCATGACTATGATCCAGGATGGTTTGAAGTCCCCTGCTACAGCTTGTGCCTGGGAGAAACAAGTGACAGGCTGTCTCCAGTCTCTGGCTGTGGTTATGCCTGGGACCACATGTTCCACACCTTCCCAAAACAGAGGTGTGCAGAGTGGCACAGAGACCAGACATGGCCCTGGGCGTGGGAGCTGGAGAGGGGCATGGTCATTGTGCCAGCCCAGCAGGGGGTGGGAGCTATAGGGCTGATAGGAGCAGGAGGGCTGGGCTTGGACAAGGGATACAGGGGTGTCCATAGGAATGGCCAGCAAGGTGAGGGGCTGCAGTCAAGCTAGGGAAGCAGCAGGTGCCATGGGGAGCATGTCCACCTCACCACTTCTTTGTGGTTCACTCTTGCTGGCCCTGCCACCTCCCCCTGTCCCCCCACAGCCATGTGGGGTGTCGCAGGGGCTGGCTCCCCAGGGCCAGGGTCAGGATGAGCTGCAGCTCTGCAGGGCTGGGATGTCAAAGGGGCCATAACCCTGGTGTTTTGCAAACTCCTGGGGTCAGCAGTTCAGCTGCCACTGACACAGGGGCCTGCAGACACACATGGGCATTTTGGGTGGATGCTGTAAGCAAACAAACGAAGGTAGAGTTACAGCTGATGGACAGACCCCCCCAGCCACTGCTGTTGGTTTTAAGCTTAACCCCCCTCCCATCCCGCAGACGGTAACAGGAGTCCTTTCCCAAGAGAACCCAAACCAAAGCCACATCGCCTGGCCCAGCTGAGAGAGCCGAGGTTGGAGCTGGGCAGCAAAGGGCCAGCATTTTGCATCTCTGCCTCAGATCCTCGTGGCCCTGAAGGAGCCCCTGAGCCTGTCCCACAGAAAGGACGGTGACCCCCAGCACTGAGTGACGGCTCCCGACCTCCTGGGTGGCCAGTGGAGCCCCCTCCCACCCAGCCTGGCTGTGACCCCCCTTCCCAGCTCTGCCTGATGGTGTGCGGCTGGAGACCCCAAGGAGGGTGCTGCTGCTCGGGCTGGGGCCACAGGGCTGGGGAAGTTGTGCCAGTGAGGAATGCCTTGGGACCAGGTCTTGGAGATGCTGTCTGGTGTGTGTGGTGGGGTCAGGATTAAGTGGAGCTGCCTAAACACACGATCACACACATCCTCACGCACATGTCCACGTGTGCCACCCCTTTCCCATGCACATGTGGCATGGCCATTCCTGCTCAGGTTGCTCATTCATTGACCCCCGTTAGATGCAGAGCAGATTCGTACAAAAAAGCTCAACCCTGGGTTTAAATGATGCAGGGCCGGGGATGCCACCTTCTCGCTGAGCTGCTCCCACATGAACTGCCCTCACTGGGGCCTTCAGTCTTTGTTTCTGGCTTGCCTAACTCAAGCCCTGCTGTGGGACTCGGTGTGGACCCCTTCCCAAGCTGGGTGGCTGCAGAGCCATCCCAGTTCTCTCTCCACGCAGATGGATGCAGTCTGGGAGTGAGCCTCCACTTCAGTGCCCTCCACAAGGCTCCTGGCCTTGCCAGGCTATGCCACGTCTTTACCTATGTACCTGGCTCACCTCTGAGCCTCTTCCATGCAGTGGGTGTGAATGTCAGAGATGGAAAAAACACTGGTCTCATCAGAGCCAAATGTAGCCATGAGACGGAAGCTTGACACCAATGGCAAATCCATCCGTGCATCCATGGACTGCCCTGGATGAACTTCTGCTCTGTTTGGGACCAGTAGTGAAGTTGCCATATGCTGAGCCACCCAAGGATGCCCCTACCGCACTGGTAGCCCTGCTGATGTGAGTGGTGAGCTCTCCTCCAAATCACCCAGCCTGGATGGAAAGCAGAGCCTAGTTTTGACTCCTCTGATCCATAGAAGCATCACTGCCTAGGAAGGCAGCACGTGGTCACCAGAGGGTGATGGAGCCAATATTGACACCAGCACTTCCAGGAGCTCATCCTGAAGTTATGGAACCAAAGGCCACATTTCCAGAAAGCTGCTGGGCAGGAGGAACAGGAGGTGATGAAATGGTCTCCAAAGGGCAGAGGAGGGAGCCCAGTTCCCTGAAACAAAGCTGTGGGAGCAGACTGCTGCAGAGGGACCTAACAGGGCCACATCACCCAGGTTTGTCCTGCACAGGGGTGGGCACAGCTCCAAGGGGCTGTGACCAGAGCACAGGGGTAGTCTTCTAGCCTGGAGTTCCCACTGCCCACAAAACTGCTGCTAGTAATTGAATAGAGAGGAGAATTAATTGTGAGCGGGCTCTGTCTGCCCTCCCCGCTCCTCGTTTGCCCCGGGGCTGCCTTGGCGCTGTGGGTAGCGAAGACAAGGTCATTCCCATGTAACACATCCCAGTGGGGTTTGGCCAAGTTCCTTCCCTTCGGGAGGGGGGCAGGTTAATGGTGAGTGGTGGGATCGCCCCAGGCTGCTCTGTGCTGCTCAGCCATGGAGGAGCTGCTGTTGCCTCTGAAACGCCCCATTAATGCTGTGGTCCCTTTGTGAAGGATCAGCAGGCAGGGCTGGGGGTGCTGGGCCGTGGGGCTGGGAAGGGTGAGGATGGAATGGGTTAGCATCCCTCTGGCTCTGTTGGGAAGCTTCCACATGTTTATTTTGGTGGGGGAAAAACCTGCCTTGTGGCCAAGCATCCTCCAAGCATGGCTGTGAAGTCCTACAGGATCCTGGTATTCATGGCTCTCCATCATATGGTGTTGGAGGGGAGGGAGATGCTTGGATGCAGGACAGTGCTACCTGCTCTCTGGTGTCCTCTTTGTGCTAACCCCAGCTCCATGCCAGGCACCCCACTGCCTACACTGCCTGTTCCCTTTCAAAGGCAACTGCGCTGCAGTCTCCCGGAGCCCTGTGTGCCTGCACAGACAGATCCCCTCTCCCTCCAGCAGGCTCAGTGTTGCAGTGTGCGCCGTTGCAGGTGCTGCTCTCCTCCATCAATCGGGATTAGCGCTGTGGTCCTGTCTATGTCCCTGGCCTGGCAGGAGCAGGGAACTGTGCCTGCTGGTCCTTCTCTGCGGGTGGCAGCAATGTCCTGGTTGCTCCTCCGACTGATCATTTCCTCTGGTAAAAAGATGTTCAAGCCAAATCTCCTGTGGGTGTTTTTCTGGCTCCTCCTCGCCACAACTTGTGACGTGCCTCCTCTTGTGATGTGCAGTCTCAGTTTGCCCTTGTCTCCGCTCATCCACTTTGGACAGGTTGCCTCCAAACCTAGGGTTTGTGTTGCTTTCCTTGGCTCTGCCTTTCAGAAACTGATGCCAGTAGTGAGGTTTTAGACTGATGCTCAGGGAGGAGCTGCTAACAGCTACACCTTGCTGGCTTTGACCTCTCACGAAGAGCAGGGGCTTGCGTTGTCCTGCAGGAAGAGAGGACTGTCTGTGGACCACTTCTGACCCAGGCTGGGCCAGACAGGGATGATGCCCTAGATGAAACAGTCTGGAAGCTGGAGCTGGGACCTGTCTGCGTCCTGCAGATGTGCAAACAGACATCCTGGGAGAGAGCAAGGATGGTGCTGGGGTGGTCCTGGGTGTGGGATGTAGTGCTGAGGGTCACAAGGAGAATGGGGAGAAGCCTCCATAGCAGCCCCTGCTCCCTCTTCAGTCTCTGCTGTCCAGTGGCACAGGCAGCCCCCTCCAAGGTCTCACAATTGCTCTCCTGCTGTCTCCTCCATCCCCTCAAATCCTCTCCCGATCCGCTCACTACCACACCGCAGTTTAGGCTGCTTCAGGAGCTGCCCCTAT
The DNA here is from genome assembly GCA_026283785.1 of Coracopsis vasa. Classification (NCBI taxonomy): domain Eukaryota; kingdom Metazoa; phylum Chordata; class Aves; order Psittaciformes; family Psittacidae; genus Coracopsis; species Coracopsis vasa. The sequence continues at coordinate 12,011 of JANHGB010044048.1, forward strand.
GGTCCCCCGCTGCCAGGAGGCTTTATGTGGGTGCAAGGAGGAAGTGGAGGTGGGGAAGGTTTGAAAGGAAGCCCGGACCTACACCAGGCTAGGATAGACATCTCCATGTCCTGGTTCCTCTCTTAGCTCCTGCTTCTTGGTGTTGCAGCCCTGTGGCACCTTCAGCTTTATGGAAAAAGGGGTGAGAGAGCTGCAGCTCATATCTGTGGTGTTCGATGCTTCATCTGCAGCATTTAACATCCCTGAAGGATGTAAAATACATGAGCTGTTCTCTGAGGGTAACACACTCCTGTGCCAGCCCAGCCTATCTGCCAAAGAAAGTAATGGAGCAGTGGAGCACCAGGGTGGGACCTGATGGGACCATGTTGGTACCCTCCTCCAGGGATCACAGCCTGACGGCTGCCTGGAGCTCTGGGGACACAGCAGGTCCCCAGGTCTTTCTGCCAGGACGGGATTTGTCCCACCAGCTCCATAGCAGCTGGCCTCAGGAGTGCAGGGCTGGGGTTTCTCTGCTCTGCAGGAGAGACAGACAAGTCATCAAGCCTCAGTGCCTGGGGATGGAGGGGACCCTCACCCCATGGGCTTAGCTCCAATAGCCTGCAAAGGAGCTGAGAGGCAGGCTGACATCCCGTGTGCTGCCCTGCACAGGAGAGAGGCTTTCCCAAAAAGGTTTGTTTTTTACTTAAAAAACAAAAGTGGGGGGGGGGAGGTTGTCATTTTGGATGCAAGCATGTGTGACCCCATGGTGGGTTGGGAAGCACTGACGGAAGAAGGCAAATGTCTCTGTACACCCAACCTCCCTGCAAGGGAGCCAAGGCAGGAGCAGAGGTGGGATGAGCCCAGCAGCCGTGATGCTGCCATCACCAACCTGCTTGTGTCTCTCCCTTGCCCAAAGGTGGGGTAGGATGGGAGCTGTGGAGGCCTTGGCTGTGGGCTGAGGAAGGCTGGCAGGAGCATCGTCTGTCATCCGCTGTCAGGAGAAGTGCGGCCGCCCCTGGGTGATCCCGCAGCGGCTTGATTACAGCCATGACTGGCACTTGAGCCTGTTTGCTGAGGGCAGGGGGCACGCGGGGCTGCCAGATTGCCGCTGCCTCTGACCCCATACAGGGCACCATAAATCTCCCGGTTTAAGGCAGCCTGGGCTGTTCTGGACACGGTGGTGTTGAACATGGTGCGCAGTGTACAGGGTAATGCAAGGCCTGACACTGTGCCCACGAGGGATAAAGCAGGGGTTGCCACTGGTGAGCAAGGGCAGCATCTGGAAAATAGACAGTACCTAAATACCTTTGTTTCTTCTATATAAAAAAGCAAGGTTTGTCTGAATTTAGAACATTGGGAATATCTAAGTGTTGCCTGCTCTGGTATTGCCTGATTTTCCTTAGGCAACCTGGAAAGGTGGATATGGGGATCCACCTCACCCATTCTGTGGCACATCAGCTGCTCCCACAGCCTGACACAGAGGGGTTTTTCTCCTGAGCATGTGCTGGACTGATAAGCTGACTGTGTGCTGCCCATGGAAAGCCACTCCTGCTTCAGCTGAGCACCTTCAGTACCTATTCTCCCTGTTTTTGTGGTGCTCCCAAAGGCTTTGTCCAAGACTTCTTTCGACATGCAGGAAAATCCCTCAGAAACATCCTTCCAGCCATTTGCACTGAGAGAAAGAGAAGGGAAATAAATGCATAAGGGACAGATTTCGTGGAAGATTTTGGCCAGAACAAGGCTGTTGCCTGCCCTGTGCTGTGCTGGCTCTGAGGATACAGATGCAGGGGCTGGTTTTCTCCTTGAGCCCTGTGGGGCCAGTCCAGGGATGGGGCAGTGCCCGGGCTCCACTGCCTGCCTGCAGCACCCCCTGACAGTGACAGTGCTGTGCAAGATCAGGTGAGACCCTCAGCATCCCTGAGAGATCCATCCCAGGAGGTGACTGTAGGCAGTGTTTTGGGGTGAAACGTGGAGTGTGCAGTGGGGAGAGGCACAGGGCACGCGTCTGGGGCTGCTGGGTGCCAGAGCAAGGAGGAAAATGTGAGCTGTATGTCAGTGTGTGTGAGAGAGACAGAAATGTCCTGCGACTGCAGCTGGCACGTGCCTATGCGTGCTAGGTGAGGGGGGTATATTTTGGGGGTAAGTGGAAGCAAAGAGGAGCATGTGTGTCTGTGTTGGAGGGTGCAAAGTGCTGCATGTGGGTGTTGGGGGTCTGTGCGTGTGAGGGGTGCGAATGCGACAAAGGGGGCTGCATGGGAAAGGCTGTACGTGCGTGCAGGGAAGGTCTGCACGGGTGTGCGTGTGAGGGCTGCGTGCATGCATGCGTGTGCAGGAGGGCTGCACGGGCGTGTGCAGGGCTGTGTGCGTGTGCGGCGGTGCAGCCCGCCGCTCTGTCACTCAGGCCGGCTGACAGGAGCTGCCTCTCCAGCGGCGGCAGATAGCGCTGATTGCTGATTCGAGGAAACAAAATAGCAATTGTAATTATGGGCTCTGATAAGATAAAGGAGGGCGCGGGGAGCGCGGGGACCGGCAGCGGGGCACGGACGGCAAATTAGCAGCTGTCACTCAGCGCCGAGCAGGCGGCGCCGGCCCCGGCCAGGTACCGGCCCCGGGGGCCGCCCGCCGCAACCCCGCTGCAGCCCCCGCCCCGGTGCGCAACAGGTGG